>OX638210.1:8037415-8267351 GCA_951805265.1 Schizotus pectinicornis
AATTTTTTTTTTAATTTTAATTTTTTTTTAAATGCAACTCCAAAAATAGGTGACGATTTCTTCGAACGTTTCCTGCTGAAGAACAAATTTCGAATCGAACAAGCGAAGCAAAAAATTGACGCCTACTACACTCTACGGGGAATTTACAGGGAATTCTACCAGGAACGTAATGAAATTTTTATACCTTCAAAGGAAGTCGCGTAAGTTTTTCTTTTTAATTAATTAAATTTAGCAGCAATTGCCCGAACCTTGAAACCGATACAAAAATTGTCTGTTTTAATTAACTGGCAAGTTTTGCAGACGTCCTTTCAGTGGCCATAAAACTTTCCCAGGATTTTGCTGCCGTTGCCCCGATTGACCCCGAAATTTGAACGAATCTACTGTTTGAGGGTGGAAAACTCGGATCCGGCTCTGTACGATTTCAGGAGAATTATGAAATATTACGTGTTAATATGCGAGTTGATGTTGAGACACGATTATTCAATCGGGGAACGAATCATCTTGGATGGCAGAGGTGTAACGTTGGAACATCTGAAGAAACTCGACGCGGCCAGTGTCGCCAAAATGGCAACGTTGCATCAGGTAACGACACAAAGAAACGTATGTCGTAACTAGACTTTTGTTTTTAATTGGCCAGTTCCTAGATAAAGTTTACTTAAAAAAAATCATCTTCATATTTTCTTTTCCTTAGAAATGTAAGTAATTGGCCAGTTGCTAGATGAAGTTTTCTTCATAATTTTTTTTGTCTGAGACGTAGGTCGTAGCTGCTTAGTTGTGTTCAATTACTATTTCTATGGTAACGTGTTAAATTTCTAGAAAGCTTATTCGGGTCGACCCGTCAGCATCGAGGTACTCAACGCTCCCGCCATCCTCCAGATTCTCCTTAAGCTCCTCAAATTTGCGCTACCCTCAAAAATTTTTTCAAGAGTAAGTTCTAACCTTATTCATACGTCAAAATTTTCAAAACTTTTTTTAATCAACAGATCAAAGTTCACGATAATTTGGCATCGTTGCATGAGTCCTGTCCCAAGAACTGCCTCCCCAAAGACTACGGAGGTGACCTCGCCCCAGTCGCAGTTTTAAACGGTTTTTATTTTTCTCAAACTTTGAAAATTGATTTTTGTTTACTGTTTTTACTGCGTTACAATTTGGACAAATTTTGTTATTGACTATCAATTTTTCAGAAAAGTGGGATCGAGTTTTTGACAGCAACCGCAACTTTTTCGACGACAACTACTGGAACGTGTCCGATGAGAAGTTGAGAGTGGGCGAGGTAACCCGAAATCATCTGTTTGGCGTCGATGGCACGTTCAAGACATTAAACTTGGATTAGATTATACTGGGTGGCGTCGATAATTTTCGAAAAAATTAAAGTCAAAAATTGTGGATAAATATTAATTCTACGGCCATATTATGGACGGGACAGGTGGGGGCAGTTTTTTCACACAATTTTAGTTCTCCCTCCACGTCATCGAAAGAGTTATAAGTAATTGGAGGTTATCTTCTTAACTTGTAGTGTTAAAAATTGACACACTGTATTATGTAATTTAATATATTAATTTAATTCCTAGCTAATTATTCAGCATTGATTGATTGTGCAATTGAAACCGTTATCGAGTAAGTTAAATTTTGCTCTTATCTTTAGTCGGTCAGTAGTGTGTTTGCACTTTGCACGAGAACTCAGTCATGGCGACAATAGCAAACTTAATCTTATATAGCCAAAGTGACGTCAAAGCTGTTCGAAAGTACTACCAAGTCGACGAATTTGGCATCAAAGAAAGCGTGGCAGTGTTGAAACAATGGATAAAGCAACAACGCCATCTGCCCAAAAACCAAAGTAAGCCAACACAACTATTATTTTTTTATTCTCCTCGTTAATTCGTAGAAGACGATTTTTTGGAACATTTTCTGTTGAAAAACAAATTTAGAATCGAACAAACCAAGAAAAAAATTGAAGGTTTTTACACTTTGCGTGGACTTTACAAAGAATTTTTCGAAAATACCGACGACATCGCTCCAACCAAAGAAATTACGTAAGTGTTCAATTCCAAAATATTAATTAGTAATTAATTAAGAGTTTTAATTTTTTCTTAATTTTAGATCCATAGTGATCCTGCCACGTCTCACTCCGAATTTTGAACGTGTAAGCTTATTGAGGTTGGAAGATTCGGATCTTGAGGTGTTCAATTTTACGAGAACCTGTAAACTTGTCGTTCTAATTTTGGAATTGGCAAGCGGAAACGATTACGCGATTGGTGACAAGTACATCATCGATTTAAAACTGATGTCGGTTCATCTCGTTAAGAAAATACCAATAGGAGAATTGACAAAAATTTTCCATTTGATTCTGGTAACCAAAAAAAAAAAATTTTTTTTCCCCAAACCATAAACTTTATTTTTTGACCAGAAAGCATATTCAGCTAGAATCATGTCGATTGACCTAATCAACGCTCCTAGTTACGTCAATCTTCTCCTGTCGCTCATGAAGTTAGTTATACCCGAAAAAATTTTCTCAAGAGTAGGTAAGTCCGAAATTTCGTCCGATTTTGATGGAAATTCGGTAATTTTAGATCAAAGTTTACGACGGCCATGAATCGTTGAGTGACAGTGTTCCCAAATCGTGTCTTCCCAGCGATTATGGCGGAGAACTCGATTCGCTGGACGAAATAAAAAGTTTGTATTACGCGTAATTATTTTAGCGCCATCTCTCGACCGATAGCGATACCGTTCTGGTCGAGAGATTATGGCGGCGAACTCGATTCTCTGGACAAAATAAAAAGTTTGTGTTTAGCGCCATCTCTCGACTGATAGCGATACCGCTCCGGTTCGTAGTTCGGCTAGTGACGCATTAATTTGTGTTAATTTCAGAAAAATGGGACGAAGTGTTGGACGCAAATCGAGAATGGTTTCGAAAAAAATGCGACGACGTTGCCGACGAGACGCTGAGAGTGGGAGATTTGCCGGAAACCACGCAATTTGGAGTGGAGGGGACCTTCAAGAAGCTTAACTTAGATTAAGCCACTCGTTTTAGGATTGTTTTAGAATTTTGGAACCTAGAAAAAAATTTTTTTTTGTAAATAGTAACTAATTTGAATTATACAAAATTTTGCAAAATGCAAAAAAAAGTTAACAATAAAAAATAATTATAAAAAAAACTTTTTTTTATATTTTTAAAACGCCTATCGATCCGGTATTTTACACAAAAAAATTTTTTTGCGCCATTATTTTTATTAATTAATTAATTAATTTGTTATTTAGCTCAACAAGCCTAAAAAGTTTAACGATATGCATGTGCTCGTAAACTCATGCAAACCATGCAGAAATATCAACAACATATACGAACTTGCTTATGGGGGGGCAACCTGAAAAGCCTCTCTTCAGATCACGAAGATTAAATTAGTCAGTTTCAGGTGTTCAATGGAGTCACTTGCGTACAGCGACGAAGACGTAGCCAAGATTCGTCAACATTTCCAAGTCGACGAGAATAAAATCAAAGAAAGCGTCGACATCCTAAAAACGTGGATAGCACAACAGAAACATCTACCCAACAATCAAGGTAACATCACCCTTAATTTTCTGCTCTCAATAACGGTATTTTTGGAAATTTTGGAAAAACAGACGATGCTTTTTTGGAACGGTACTTATTGAGGAACAAATTTCGAATCGAACAATCCAAGATCAAATTGGAAAGTTACTACACGTTGCGGGGACTACACAGGGAATTCTTCAGCGAAAAGAATGACGATTTTGTACCTTCGCGCCAACCAGCGTAAGTACTTCTCTGATAATTGTTTAATTTAGGCGCAATTACAAGACGAGTCGCAAGACCAAACGTAAGTACTTCTCTGATAATTCTTAAACTTTAACGTAATTACAAGACGAGTCGAAGGACCGAATGGCAGACCGTTTTTACAGCTTTATGGCCGTTTACCTAGTCTGTTTGCGGCTAACCACATTAGATTTTATGATGGTCCCTTGCCTTGAGTAGGTACCGCTAATTAAATCAAGTTGCAGGTTGTACTTGCCTCTTCCCCGTCTCACCCCAAATCAGGAGCGCATCGTTCTTTTCGTAGCGCGAAACTATGATCCGGATCTCTACGATTTCGTAACGCACAGCAGAGGGATCTTGTTGGGTTCGGAAATTTGCTTGAGGAACGACTACGCGATCGGCGAAAAGTTAATTATGGACTTCAATGGTTGGAGCTTAAGTCACATAAAAAAAATTTCACTGGCAGACCTTCATAAATGTTACACTTTTTACACTGTAAAATTTCCAAAATTTGCAAAAAAAAATTACGAAATTTTTTTTTTAGAAAACTTTTTCCGGGCGAATTTTGAGTATTGCTATAATCAACGCTCCTCCTTACATTAACGTCCTTTTGGGACTCTTCAAGTTGGTGTTTAGCGAAAAACTTTATTCCAGAGTTAGAATTTTTTTTTTTGGATTCAGCAAAAAATTTACGAGGCAATTTGTAGATAAGCGTCCACAATAAGGGTGAAGATTTGTCGAAATTGTTTCCGAAAGAGTGTCTTCCGTGTGACTACGGGGGCGATCTTCCAACTATTGGGGAATTAGCGGGTAATTTGCCAAAAATTTCTGTTGGTGATCGTTTTTAAAATTTTTTAATTTTCCAGAGAAATGGGACAAAGTTTTCGAAGCCAATTACGAAATGTTGAACCGAAACTATCACAACGTTTCGAACGAAAGCTTGAGAATCGGGGAATTGGGACAAGGTCACGGGTTCGGAACCGACGGCACCTTCAAGAAGCTTAACTTGGATTAATTAATTAATCGAGAATCTCGAACAGAAATTTTTATTTCACTATCTGAACCCAACACATAATAGTTAATTATTAAAAAAACAACTTTTTGTTAAATTTATGTTAATTGTTAATGATCAGATCAGACACTTGGGTAACGAAATAAAAAAATTGCGACGCCTACTTTGCGATTCAACCAACCAGTTATCCTTCAGGCGGCTTCGCTTCTGATTCTTGTAACGCCAAAATTAAAATGATGCACCTTTACGAATTTAACAAACAAGTTAAATGAAATTAGTTTAATAGAAATTTTGAAAAAAAAATTTAAAAAAAATTTATTTACTTTTATTGAAAATTCAGCGACCTTCAAACGTGATTTAAGTTCACTTTTTTCTTGCTCTAGGCAAATTTTATAATCGCACGTTTTTGTGCATGCAGACAGAAAACACGTTTTACTAATCGGTTTCAATGATGCGTTACTAGTAGATTCAGATAAAGTACCAATAATTTTATTTGTGCATTTATATTACTGTTAAAATGATGTAAGGCAAGACAACCTTGGTGGTCTCTTTTAAATATTTTCCCCACGCGTATTATTTTGACTTGACTAATGAAAAAAGTAAAATATATTAAGGAGAATGTTGTCTTTGCGAGAAATTATTTTCAAGTGAGGAAAACAAAAATTTTAAAAAATATTGAAATTTTGAAGAAACAGTTAGGGCAACAAGGACATTTACTTGAAACGGATTACATTTGGAGTAGATGGCACTTTCAAAAAATTAACTTTAGATGGAAAGTTTTTGTTAATTTTTTTTTTTAAATTAAACCTAAAACTTGCCAAAAAATTGTAATTATTCTATTTTTACTTTTAATAAAATATTGGGGGAAGCCACTGATCGTCCCTCCAGAAAAATAATAAGTAGAAATCGCTGTCCTTGTTGTAGACATAAACAAAGACCAAGGTTTGGCTATTCTACACAAAACATTTTTTATCTGTTCAATTTACTTGTAGCTAATAAATTCTTCTATTTAATGAAAGGAATAATTTGCGGTTTAAAGTCCAAATAAACATAATAATTAATTGCAATGCACTGTTCAAGAGCTCTGAACTTAAGCACAACAAGTTAAACTTGTTGCGCTTTTCCAGTATTTTTTATGCTACTTCGCCGACCCATAACCATTCACGATACCAATCATGGACGAGCTTCAATACACAGACCAAGACGTTGCTTTCGTCAGAGATTATTTTCAAGTAAGTGATACGACGATTAAAGAGTATGTCGAAATACTGAAGAAATGGATAGCACAACAAGAACATTTACCCAAAAATCAAGGTACGTTTCCAAACAATTTTTGTCGGAGATAACAAAATTTATTTTGAGGTAGATGATGGTTTTCTGGAGCGTCAGCTTTTAAGAAATAAGTTTAGAATAGAACAAACCAAGTCTAAATTGGAAGGTTATTACACGATTAGGGGAATCTATAGAGAATATTACCAAGAAAACAATGAATACTTAACTTCAAATCAACAAGCTTTGTAAGTAAGTGTCTTGAAGTTTAGATTTGTTTTTTAAAAATTTTCCCCAAGCCTTTGGATTCCGTTACCACGCCTAACTCCAAAATCCGAACGCATCTATGTAGCTAGACTGGAAGATTACGATCCTGAAAGCTACGATCTGGTCAAAGTTATAAAATATTTTATGCTACTGTTGGAAATCGTGATGCGAAACGACTACAGTGTCGGAGATAGACTTCTGTTCGACTTGAAAGGACTTACGATGGGACATTTGCCGAAAATTTCAGTTGCGAAATTGTCACATTTGCACCACTTGTACATGGTAAAATTGCAATAACAATTCTTAACAAAAATTTAAAGAAATTTTCAGAAAGCCTATTCTGCGAGGCCTATAGCTATTGACATTATTAACGGTCCCCCCTTTGTCCATCTATTCATGAAAATATTCAAACTTGCGTTTCCAGAAAAACTATACTCAAAGGTAACATTTTTTGATTAACTATTTATTGGTTGTAATTGATTTTTTTTAGATTAAACTTCACAACGATTTGGAAACAATTTACGACACATATCCAAAAGAGTGCCTGCCTAGAGACTATAAAGGAAAACTGGAGTCAGCTAAAAATATAAAAGGTGATTTCTTAAAACAAAATTTCTCCATTGTAAAATAATGCGTAACGAAATGTGAAACATTTGTCGCTTCAGCTGCAATATTGATTGGAAGAAAAATCTCGGCATTTCTTTGAATAAGTGAAGAAGTTTTTGATTTTTTTTTCAGAAAAATGGAATGCAGTTCTTGAGAAAAATCAAAAGTTGTTCAACGCTTGTTACCATGACGTCTCCCAGGAACACTTGAGAGTGGGGGAATTGCCCAAAACGGACCATTTTGGAGTAGATGGCACTTTCAAAAAACTAACTTTAGATTGATAAGTGAAAAAAATTATCTCCACTTGTTTCTTTAAATTAATTTTTTTCAAGTAATTAAGACTATTTAAAAATGAAGAAAAATGTAAATAATAATAGAATAATAGAATGAACTTATGTATTAATCCTCAACAGTACTTGAATAAATCAGAATAAAACTGGAAGTTTGAAATCTGAATTTCGATAAGCAAACTAAAAAAACTGTAGGGACGCCACTGGTTGTTCTTCCGCGTTGACGTCATTGCGACCCAAGTACCGATTGCCGTTCTCGTCTCAGAAATATATGTATATGCGATAAGTGCAGTAAGTAATCTTGTGGGGAATATAATAAATAAATAATTATTTTGCGCAATCATTTTACAAGTAGGTACTGGTTTGGTACTGGTATTGACCTCGAAACCAGTCGCTTAACTACCACTTTCTTTACTTTTTGGTTGCAGTCATTCAGAATTCCAATCATAGAGAAACTTCAATATACGGATAAAAATGTTGCGTTCGTAAGGAGTGAAACGACAATTAAGGAATACGTCGACATTCTGAAGAAGTGGATAGCTCAAGAAAGACATTTAGCCAAAAATCAAGGTAGGTACTGTCGTAAAATATTTGTTTTCGTCAATTTAGCTTGTAAATAAAGTTTTTACTATTGACAATTTTTTTATTTTTGGTGATACTTTGATGACGGTTTTCTGGAGCGTCAGCTTTTGAGAAACAAGTTTAGAATAGAGCAGACCAAGTCAAAATTGGAAGCGTATTACACTGTTAGAGGAATTTATAGAAAATATTACCAAAAAAATAACGAAAACATAAGGCCAAGTCAACAAATTTAGTAAGTTAAGTGTGCTTAATGTTTAGATTTGTTTTTTGAAAATTTGCTCCAAGTCTCTGGATTCCGTTACCACGTCTTACTCCAAAATCCGAACGCATCTATGTAGCTAGACTAGAAGATTACGACCCTGAAAACTACGATCTGGTCAAAATTATAAAATACTTTATGCTAGTGTTAGAAATCGTGATGAGAAACGACTACAGTGTCGAAGATAGATTTCTATTTGACTTGAAAGCTCTTGCGATGGGTCACTTGGCAAAAATTTCAGTCGCAAAGTTGTCACATTTGCACCACTTATACATGGTAAAATTGAGATAATAGGTACTTCTTAACAAACATTTTAAGAATTTTTTTAGAAAGCTTATTCTGCGAGGCCCATCGCTGTTGATTTTATTAATTGTCCCCCTTATATCCATCTACTCATGAAACTCTGCAAACTTGTGCTTCCAGAAAAACTATACTCAAAGGTAACATTTTTTGATTAATTATTTATTGGTGGTAATTAATTTTTTTTTTTTAGATTAAACTTCACGACGATTTGGAAACAATTTATGAAACTTATCCAAAAGAGTGTCTGCCTAGAGATTATGGAGGAAAGCTAGAGTCAACTAAAGAAATAAAAGGTGATTTTTTGAAAATTCTTAAAACATATAATTCTCTTTAGTAAATAATGCGTAACGAAATGTGAAACATTTGGCACTTCAGCTACAATAATGATTGAAAGAAAAATCTCTACACTTCTTTGATAAGTAAAGAAGTTTTTTGTTTTTTTCAGAAAAATGGGACGCAGTCTTTGAGAAAAATCAAAAGTTGTTCAACGCTTGTTACCATGACGTCTCCCAAGAACAATTGAGAGTGGGGGAATTGCCCAAAACAGACTATTTTGGAGTAGATGGCACTTTCAAAAATTTAACTTTAGACTAATAAATAAAAAAAAATTTATTTTCACTTTGTTTTTTTTAATTAATTTATTTCAAAGAATAGATAAAAATTTAAAAAAATTACGCGCGATAATTAATTAGTTATCAATAGTATTTGAATGGAGCTGAAAGTTTGAAGATCAACCAACTAGAAAAAACGATAGCTACGCCACTGGTCGTTTCTTCGCGTTGACGTCATTGCGACCAAGTACTGATTGCCATCCTCGTTTCAGTAATGCGAAAAGTGCAGTAATCTTTTTGTGAAGAATTAAAATAACAGATAAAGTATAAAACATCATCTTCGTTTCAGACACAAACAATTCAAGGCTTGGCTAGTTTACATCGTTTTTCGTCTGTTCAGTTTAGTTGAATTATTTTTATGAGAGGTTTGCAATGTAAATTTCAGATAAACGAATAATAATTAATCGCAACTTCGTGCGTGAGATTATTGAACTGGCAACATCCCGAACTTGCTGGCTTTGCACAGTCACAACAATTCAAAGTGGCAATGATGCAAGAGCTCCAATACACAGATGCAGACGTTGCTTTTGTCAGAAATTATTTTCAAGTGAGTGAGGCGAAGATTAAAGAGAATGTCGATATACTGAAGCAATGGATAGCACAGCAAAGACATTTACCCAAAAATCAAAGTATGTTAATTGTTATTACTGAAAATTTTTGCTTGTCTGTTTATGGAAGTTACTAAAATTATTTTGAGGTACCTAGGTGATGGTTTTCTGGAGCGTCAGCTATTGAGAAACAAGTTTAGAATAGAACAAACCAAGTTAAAATTGGAGGCTTACTACACCTTGAGAGGAATCTATAGAGAATATTACCAAGAAAACAATGAAGACATAACGCCGAGTCAACAAACTTAGTAGGTAAGTGTGCTTGATGTTTAGATTTGTTTTTTGAACATTTGCTCCAAGTATCTGGATTCCGTTACCACGTCTCACTCCAAAATCCGAACGCATCTATGTAGTCAGATTAGAAGATTACGACCCTGAAAGCTACGATCTGGTCGAAGTTATAAGATGCTTTATGCTGGTATTGGAAATCGTGATGAGAAACGACTATTGTGTCGGAGATAAAGTTTTGTGCGACATGAAAGGAGTTGCGATGGGTCACTTGACAAAACTTTCAGTTGCCAAAATGTCACAATTACACAACTTGTACTTGGTAAAGTTACAATTACATTTTTCAACAAAAATTTTAATTAATTTTCAGAAAGCCTATTCAGCGAGACCAATAACTATTGATTTTATTAATTCTCCAACTTACATTAATTTATTCATGAAAATCTATAAACTTGCCTTTTCCGAAAAACTATTCTCAAAGGTAAAATTCTTCGATTGGTTATTTATTGGTGCTAATTGATTTTTTTTTTTTAGATTAAACTTCACGAGGATTTGGAAACAATTTACGAAACTTATCCAAAAGAGTGTCTTCCGAAAGATTACGGAGGAGAACTGGAGTCGCTTGCTAAAATAAAAGGTAACTTTTTAAACTTACTAAAATTACTCAACGCAAAATCATGCGTAACAAAAAATGAAACGCTGCCTGTCTACTTAGTCTACACTCTACAGTACAGATCCACGGTGCGATTAAAGGAAGGAACGTTACTCTTTTTCGCATGAGAAGGTGACGTCGACTCCAAATTCCCTCGCATTTTTTTTCTATCGCAGCTGATTCTAATCGTTTTTTTTTTTAGAAAAATGGGACGTGGTTTTTGAGAAAAACCAACATTTTTTCAACGCTTGTTATCATGACGTCTCGCAAGAACACTTGAGAGTGGGTGAATTGCCCAAGAGAGACTATTTTGGCGTGGATGGGACCTTCAAACAACTAACTTTAGATTAAAAAACTAAATTTTAACTAAATTCTTTAAATACCTGCGCATTAAATGTAATTAAAATATCTATAATTTTTAATTTTGTCCCTTTATTAACTGGAAATTGAAAATTTATTTTCCAACTAAACTTAGGTAATTCTGTTGGTACTTACAGATTTTTTGCAGAGTTTGATTCAGTTGCTTCTACCGACTTCTTAGAAGTTTGTTAATTAAAACGGCATCAATCATTCAAAAGAAGCTCGCAAAGTTCTGCAGTAATAAAAATAGTTGAATTTTGTTTAGTTCAGGTCACTTCTTGCACCACTCGCGGCACTTCAACGCGTCTCTCCCTGATCCAGGAATTTTCTTTGCCCCACCAAAGTTAGAAACAATCCAGAAAAACAACTGGCAGTTCTTATCACAAACGTTACGGCATTTAACGGCGATGGCCTTTTTATTTCGCCATTGTTGTCGTTTTCAACTGTTTTTTTTTTGGTCTGACGTAACTCTTAAATTATGGATGGGAATGCAAGATTGCACCGGCTCCAGTTGGAGCTTTCCAGCGACAAGTTGATAGTTCTTCGCTGAATTATTGAGAAAAATTCTTGTGCTGAATTATTTGTGTTGCTGTCGCTATACAGGGTGGTTCAAGTAAAAAGTGTGTTAAAACTTTTCAACTTGCAGTTAGATTAAAATTTAAAATTAGTCTTATCTACAGAGTATGCCAGAAATTAGTACCAACTTTCTTATTTTAATTAAAAATATACATTTTTGAGCAGTCATATAGACACAGAAAATTTCAAAAATCGCACCCAAAAATAGTCAATTTTTTTTTATTTTAAACAACGGCTACTGATTTTTTTAAAACCATTTGAAAGAAAATTGTGTTTGTCTTATTCGTTAACAATCAAGAAACTTCATCAGTCTTGCCACGAGATACTTTTGTTTTTTATTCAAGCACTCCTGCTAAACTAATTGACAGATTGCGTGACCTGTAAACCTCTCTTGAAATTGGGTTGCAGCAGTTTTGGGTTGCCCTCGTTTTTTTCCTCCGCAAAAAGGAGGGTCACTAACAAATATTTGGCGAACATTTTTGAACAGCAATGAATAAATAAATAAACTTAATTAACACGTCTTGTTAATAATGCAAGTCGTGTCCACCTTAAACTAAATTATAAAATTAAGTTGTTATCAAAAGTGGCCAAGGCCATCAAAATGGTGTAAAAAAATAATTTTGCTGTTAAATGAGCAAAATTTCCATCACGACTTAACAAGGCAATGAACCAGTGAACCTTGATAGTGATTTGGCGCAGTCACCGTTTAACGGTTGGTAAAGGTTAAAGGAACGGAATTAACAGTTTGACAAGAATTTTCGTCTGAAATGGAAGTGTTGCAATATACATTCGACGACGTTGCCAATATCCGACAGTATTTTGACGTTGACGAGAAGCAGATCAAAGAAAACGTAGAAATTTTAAAACAGTGGATACGACAACAAAAACATTTGCCCAAAAACCAAGGTAAGAGCTCCTAATAACGTTTTTGACACCGAACGACATTGTTTTTAAACAGATGACGGTTTCATTGAGCGGTTCTTGTTACGAAATAAGTTTAGGATCGAAAAAACTAAAGAAAAACTGGAAGGGTATTACAGCCTCAAAGGGGTTTTCAGACAGTACTATCAAAAAAACAACGAAGAGTTCGTACCATCGGAGGAGATTGCGTAAGTTTTTTTTTTAAATTTGTTTGGAAGAAATTATTTTTTTTAGGTTAGCTCTACCTCTTCCCCATCTCACCCCTAAATGGGAACGTCTCGTTTTGATGCGGTTGGAAAATTTTGATCCGCAATTATACGACGCTGTCCGAGCTAATAAATACGCAGTGGTCCTGTTCGAAATTCTTATAAGAAACGATTACTCGATAGGTGACAGGATCTTGATGGACCTCAAAGGCGCCTCGATGGGACACTTCAAGAAAATTTCGGTGGCGGAACTTTCCAGACTCTACATCCTCTATTCAGTAATTTTTTAATTAACACAAAGAATTTAGCAACTATCCCAAAATAATTGTTTTCAGTCCGTGTATCCAGGAAGACCTTTAAGTTTGGACATGGTCAACGCTCCCCCATTTATCAACTTTATTTTGGGGTTGTTCAAATTAGCACTACCTGAAAAAATTTTTTCAAAGGTATTTCTATCCCTAATAACCAATCAAAATTTTTTGCATAATTTTTTTTAGGTAAGAGTTCACAAGAGTTATGCCGATTTATACCAGTGGTACCCGAAAAGTTGTTTACCCAGCGACTACGGCGGTGATCTCGAATCAGTCGAAGAGTTGAAGAGTTAGTTATAGTTTTCGCCATAGTTGCGTTACCGAAATAATTTTTTAGAAAAATGGGACATAGTTTTGGACAACAACCGCAAAATGTTGAACGAAAACTATCACAACGTTTCAGCCGAACATTTGAGGATGGGGGAACCTCCAAAAGGAGATTATTTTGGAGTCAATGGTACCTTCAAAAAACTCAGCATCGACTGAAACTATTTTCTCCTCTCATTCTTAAGTTTCATTTTTCTTCAGAATAATTGTAAATAGAATTTGTATAATTTTTTTAAGTAATTTCTCAATTCTTAACGCCTCAAAATTTTTTGCCTGCCTTGGGAGGTGTCTAGGAGCGGCCGGAACCAACTTTTAAGTATCGAAACAAACACCGTCTCTGGAAGAGGAGTACTGTGACGACACATGCGGCGCTGCTGGTTTGATGACGTACCGTCGGTAATTGAACGATCTGGCAACCTTGCATCCTACTTACGTCGGAAAAGAAATGACGACCACTGGGGGTCTCTATTCGCTTCGACCGGCCTTCATTATAAACGTCGCCGTCTCCACCGAATTCACTTCCGGTATTATTGACCGGAAACGGGATCGGAATGGAGAGACGGCGTGCCGCCGCCATTGTTGCGTTTAGCCGGAAAATAATTACCATTTCGGCGGCTTCCGGGCCCGCCAATTTCCGCGACCGCACCACCGGAAACGGGATTATATCAAAGCAGGGGGCGGTTTCCGGTAATGACTCCGCGACGCATTCTTATTCTTATCTTGCTGTCGCAGGCCGATCGCCGACTTGATTTTTACGTTTTACCACGAAATTTATCGAGTGCTGCGCTTTTCACTACGCGGACGTACTAATTCCGGACGCCATGACCGGATGCGGCGCTACACCCCCCACCGACGTCCAAAATTGAGAGAAACCGGAACCGACAGCAAAAGTAAATCTTATTTTTTTTTAATTTTTATTGTATAAACAGAAAAAAATTATAAATAATGGCTTCCAACTGTTAAAGTGAAGACAATTTTTTTTAACTTTTATTGACAGATTTTTTTTTATAAAAAATGGCTTCCAACTGTTAAAGTAAAAACAAAAGTTACCCCCAAAAAAGGGGGACGTAAGGGCCCGTTCATAGTGTAACGTTATCAGTGTTGCGTTTGCGTCGACAAGGCATCCGTCAACGGGCCGAAAATCTGTTGGGTTTTTGTGCGTCGCTGCTATCAAGTCTCCTCGTTAATCATCGCGTGCGTCGCGACGCCGGCTTTTTGGTCGAGAACGGGGCAGGATCGGGAAGGGACGTTGTCATAACAAAACCCGTAATGTAAAAATATTCAACGTCGTAAAATCTTATTGGCTCTAACATAAATTATTTCAAACAGCCGGAATGCATGAAATATTCACGGGGCTGCCAAAAGACTGCAGCTCTTCCGGACTAATGGCGACCGGAAACGGAAGTCACCTTCGCAATGGTTAGCAAAATCAAAGATTCCGCCAGCATCAAGTCGGCAAAATAAAAATTATAGATAGAGAAACTAGAAATAAATAGCTGGATAATAGTAAAATGTTTAGAGAATAAGAAATATTATGTATTAATATAAAGAAAAAATCTGAGAGAAATAATATTAGAACAAAAATATAAAATTTGACAAAAGAAAATAGCGACAATGTAAAAGATTAAATAAAAATGACGAAAAACTATATAGGATATTAATAAAAAAACTAATGAATACTTTAATATGGGTGAAAGAATAAAAAAGTAAAAGATAAGTATAAAAATGCATATAAATTGATATTAGTTGATTGATTGGAGAAAAAGTTGATAGTAGCTATGAATAAAATATTCAAAAATAAATGAACAATTTAATTAAAGAAATTAATAAAATTGAAAAAAGCGGCTCTAGTCCAAATTAATTTTTTTGAAAGTGCCATCGACTCCAAAATGGTCGTCTTGTGCCACTTCTCCCACCCTTAAACGTTCAACTGCCACCTCGTAATAGATATCGTTCAACAATTTGCGATTGCTGTCAAAAACCGCATCCCATTTTTCTGAAAATTAATCACGTAACTTAGGGGTTCCGAAAACAACAGAACCTACCCTTCAAATTATCGATCGATTCGATATCACCACCATAGTTGCTAGGTAAGCAACTTTTTGGGTACCATCGGTGTAAATCCTCCATGCAATTGTGGACTCTAATCTAGAAACAAAAAAATGTTTATAGAAATAATTTATTGGTTGGTTGATCTACTCTTGAATATAGTTTTTCGGGAACTACCAGTTTCAACAATCCCAAAAGAACGTTGACGAATGGGGGAGCGTTCACAATATCTATGCTCAATGGTCTCCCCGGATAAGCCGTCTAGAAAAAAATCCATAATTATTTTTTTATAAATTTTGCTCCCGAAAAAATTACCGAATAAAGCGTGTGGAGGTTTGACAGTTCGGCCAATGAAAATGTTTTAAAGTGCCCCATCGTAATTCCTTCGAGGTCAATCAAGAACCTGTCGCCTATCGAGTAGTCGTTTCTAATAACAATTTCTAGTAAGACCACATAAAATTTTATAGCCCTAACAAAATGGTATAATTGCGGATCAGGATTTTCAACCCGCAAAACAACCAAACGCTCAAAATTAGGGGTGAGTCGAGGAAGCGGCATTGCCAACCTAAAATTTTTTTTTAACTTTCGATAATTGGCAGCACTTAAAATTTCTTTACGCTATTTCCTTAGAAGGCACAAACTCTTCATTGTTTGCTTGGTAGTATTGCCGGAAAGTCCCCTTGAGGGTGTAGTAGGCTTCCAATTTTTTTTTGGTTTTTTCAACCCTAAACTTGTCCCTCAACAAGAAACGTTCAAGGAAATTGTCATCTGTGAAGCAACACCGATAGAGAAATTGTTGGGATCATTATTTTAAGTTACCTTGATTTTTGGGCAAATGTTTCTGTTGTTGTAGCCATTTTCTCAAAATCTCAACGCTTGTTTGGATACGTTTTTCATCAACGTCGAAGTGCCGTCGAATGTTAGCAACATCTTCCGCATCATATTGAAGCACCTGCATTTCTCACCAAAACTTCCGTTAAACTGACTGGCAACCTTCGATTCAAGAACTTGTATCGGCAACGACTATCAAGGTTGCTGTGTTTTGTTCAATCCTTATCTAAATACGCAAATTTTGTTTTGTTTTCATCAAACTGGAGAGATCGTTCAATGAACTTTGTAATCTGTTACGATAAAAACAATTTATGAGCTTTAAGACAATAAAGAGAGCAAGCGGTGTTCCAACTTCCCCAAATCAAATCTTCTTCAAAACTTTTAAAGTGTTTATCAATTTTTTTCCACTTCCGCGGCATTGTGACAAGTAAAAAATTGAAAAACAGTTGAGCCAAAAGTTTTCTCTATGATCACCGAGTTTCGCTAGTAACTATTGGAATATCTAGAGTGCAAGGTTGCCGGGTCGTCCAATTACCGGCTCGCTACTCCGACCGGTACGTCATCAAACCAGCACTGGGATCCCCGACAAAACGTTTCGACCGCGTCGCTTCCAAAGCGACCGAAAAGCTTCAATGTCGACCGAGTCGACTTGCATTTCTATCTGTTAAACACAGAGTTCCGAGAGACTATCGCTTTTTTTGGTCGCTTTGGAAGCGACGCGGTCGAAACGCTTTGTCGGGGATCCCAGTGCTGCAGTGCCGAATGTCTCAAGTGTCGTCACAGTACTCTCCTACCAGTAACGGCGTTTGTTTCGAAACTTGGTTCTAGTCGCTCCCAAGGCAAGGTAAAAAATTTTGAGGCGGGAAGAAATCGTTACACGTTGAGAAATTAATTACAAATTTATACAAATGCTATTTACAATTATTTTGAAGGAAAATGAAACTAAAAAATGAGGAGAAAATCGTTTCAGTCGATGTTGAGCTTTTTGAAAGTGCCATCGACTCCAAAATAACCTCCTTTTGGCAGTTCTCCCACCCTCAAGTGTTCGGCTGAAACGTTGTGATAGTTTTCGTTCAACATTTTGCGGTTGTTGTCAAAAACTATGTCCCATTTCTCTAAAAAAATTATTTTGGTAATGCAACTGTGGTTAAAACTATAACTTACTCTTCAACTCTTCGACTGATTCGAGATCACCGCCGTAGTCGCTGGGTAAACAATTTTTCGGGTACCACTGGTGTAAATCGTCATAACACTTGTGAACTCTTATCTAAAAAAAATTAAACAAAAAAATTTGATTAATTATTTATAGATAGAAATACCTTTAAAAAAATTTTTTCAGGTAGTGCTAGTTTGCACAACCCCAAAAGAACGTTGAGAAATGGGGGAGCGTTGACCATGTCCAAACTCAAAGGTCTCCCTGGATACACGGACTGAAAACAATCATTTCGAAATAGTTGCTAAATTTCTTGTGTTAATTAAAAAATTACTGAATAGAGAATGTAGAGTTTGGAAAGTTCCGCCACCGACATTTTTTTCAAGTGTCCCATCGACATGCCTTTGAGGTCCATCAAGATCCTGTCACCTATGGAGTAATCGTTTCTTATAAGAATTTCCAACAGTACCACTGTGTATTTAATAGCTCTGACAGCGTCGTATAATTGCGGATCAAAATTTTCCAACCGCATCAAAACGAAACGTTCCCATTTAGGGGTGAGACGGGGAAAAGGTAGAGCTAACCTAAAAAAAAAAAAAAAATCTTGCAATCAAATTAAAAAAAATCTTACGCCACTTCCTTCGATGGTACGAACTCTTCGTTGTTTTTTTGATAGTACTGTTTGAAAACTCCTTTGAGGCTGTAATATGCTTCCAGTTTTAGTTTGGTCTTTTCGATCCTAAACTTATTTCGTAACAAGAACCGCTCAATGAAACCGTCATCTGTTTAATAACAATGTCGATTCGGGGTCGATTTACGTCATTAGGGGCCGTTACCTTGGTTTTTGGGCAAATGTTTTTGTTGTTGTATCCACTTTTTCAAAATCTCGACGCTATCTTCGATCTGCTTCTCGTCGACGTCGTAATACCGTCTGATATTGGTGACGTCATCGATGGTATATTGTAACACTTCCATTTCACACTAAAACTCTCATCAAACTGTTGATGTTTTTATTCTACTCGCAAATTTTAATATTCGTTAAATGCAATGACTGAGCAAAGTTAACAACAAGGTCGTACCTTTTTTCCTCGTTATAGTTACGTAAATCTTATGTAACAATTTCGTTTTTTTAACTGTAATTGGTTGAACTTAATAATTTGTTTTTGCGGCAAAATTATATTAACGCCGGTGGCGCTTTTTTATTTAATTACAAAATAAATTTTTTTACAGGTTTATCTTGGATTTCTTAATTTAGTGCCATTTGCAATGGTCATCTTAAAGTTTTAATTTATCGCCATTTTGCAGTTGCCATTTTGGATTTTTTAATTTAGTGTCATTTTTTAAAGTTTTTAATCTAGCGCCATTTTTTAGTTGCCATCTTAGACTTTTCAGTTCAGAGCTATTTTTATATTATTGAGTAACCCTTAGGTTAAAATAAAAATTGAACAAAAATTTTGATCAAATCCTCTAAATCCTCCGTTTCCATCATATTAATGCCACCCTTTAGTTCACAGCTGTTTAGATCCTAAATACTTCGATCCCCCCGGATTATCTATCCTTTACCCTCTAGCGACGTGCCCCATTGACGCCGAGGCTACTATCGTCAAATTATCGGAAACTGACTAACTAACGTAACAACCGAACGTACGCCACTAGCGACTCGATAAGCTCATTAACTGTGCAAATTGAGTTCCTTTAGGCCCGTTAAATATTACTAGACTGGCTGCGGAATTCGCCGGCTAACGCGATTTAAACTGATCACTTCGGCGAGAAGATTAAATAATTAATTTCGGGATCGCCACCATTGCGACAGTAAAACGACACATTGCCCGAACGTTTCGAAAAGTTTGCCAAAAAAGTTACGGGAACGCGATAATTAAATTACAAACCGTAATCCTTCTAAACGTCACTAGGGAGAGGTGCTGTGGCGCTCCTAGCGATAAGTTTCAAATTGCTGTCGGTAGTTTCCGATCGTCCTGTAGATTGGCGCTGTATTGACGGTCTATAAATAAAACTTGAAAGGCACGGGATGAAAGGAAATATCGGATCGGGACCCACCACCCGATACAAGCTCATAATTGCAGTAAGCTTTGAATATTGACGTGGATGTGTATTTACGTATCGTGAGGGTTGTTGGGGGATGAAGGGTTAAATACCGGCTCGGAATTACCGAAAATCAATCGGTTTCTTCTCAATCTAGGAAGCGTCAAAACGGTGCGCCAACTATGATAGGGCGGAAGAGGCCTCGCGGCCGGGGGTACTTTTAATAAATTTAAGTGGCGAACAAAAGGGCGCGCGGGCAGTTTATTTTCAAGTTCGTTAAGTCTGGCCCATTCTTTACTCTCCTCCCAACACAATCTTCAAATTCCTCAGGAATATAATAAGAATGCTTGCTGCTCGACGGCGTGTTTAAATTAATCAAACGATTAGGGCCGAGCTTAATTATAACGCCAGCTTTAAAACGGGTGGGGCCGCGAGAGAAAGGGTAGTAGGTGAAGGGGGTAAAAGAGATGCGGCCGATAACTTTGTTGAGAAAGGACCCAGAAGACGCCGCCGCCGCGATTATTCCGACAACAAACAATTGGGCGCAACTTTCTTTTATCTTTTAAATTGATCGAGGCGGCGATGGAAATTTGCGTCATCAGCCACTGGTTGCGGGCCACCCTCATCAACAAAAGACATTCTCTCCAGGGTTACTGAGACTTAGTTAAAAAATTTAAACAAGAAGGCGTCGCAATTGGAAGAACTTTTGGTCAACTGTCGCGAGAATCGGACGGGGCCGTCGCACTACCCCCCTCAAAGTGACAAAATTTCTCTTCATTTTTACAACAGACCAATCGTCCATTTATTTCTTTGCCTAGACCCTTCTATTGCTCTTGGACCGCCACAGCACCCCTCTTTTTATCACTTTATAGGGATTTTTTTAAAATTGTTGTCACATTACCCCTCTTAAAGTGATGCAATGGTAAGAACTATATAAGCGGTTTCTTCAATATTGGGGTTGGTGACATGAAATTATGATGTTTGGTCAATTCTAACTGTTTTTTGTTTTTTTTGAGTAAAAGTTGGATAATTGCCGATTTGGCCCGAAAAAGTTGTTTTTGCCATACGTTCTGGTCTAAATTTCATGTAAATTTTTCAGCACCCCAACCGACTTTCTCGCGCCATTTCCGTTGTGTACGTTTCCGTCGGGACCACCGCTGCTTTAATTCCGGTTATTATAACTTTCCCGTGCTAGTTAGTGCTGTTTACTTACTTTTGTCCCGTTCGTAAAAGTGGGAGTTGAAAAAAAACCTGATGCTCGCCCTTTTTACCCCCTCCCCTAAAAAGCAACCTTAATGAAACCATCGCTGTTACTAATTAAATTAAAAAAAAAACAACAACAAAACTCTTTTCCCCAGTCAATGAGGAATTGTTTTTCTATCTATCTCTTGGTTGATCGCTGCATTAAATTATCCCGGTGACTCCTTTCGACGCTCTAGCGTCCAGTAACGATCACATGTCCTTTTCCAAACAAAATCGTCATCCAGAGAACGGTTCGAGGAGGAGGCTTATTTAGTTATTTTCTTTTATTTTCGACACGGCGACGTGATTGCGTCGTGTTCTTATGCTAAAGGGTCGTTTAGTCGGACGTAATGAGGGGTGTCACGAGCGAGTTTCGTTTAACATTCAGTTGGGTGCCCGACCGGGCCTCCTGATAGCCCAGAGATTTGTCGGAGAGGCAAGAAAACTTCCAGACCTACCAAGTCACGTGCTCTAGTTCAGCTATCGGCTCTTATTCGAAATTTGGTAATGTGGTCAATTTACTGAAAGCAGTGGAGTAAAGAGGGAAGGTACTTTAAAAAGGGTCGCTAGGTGTCGTCTTCAGATCTAACGTTCCCCCTCCCCCCTTCAAACCATCTAGTTTGATTATTTTAAAGCGTCTAAAAATTTATTAAAACGCGCGCCAAGATAGGGGCTTTAATAAAATTAAAATTGCAAAAATTTTTTTATGTGTCGGAAGGGTGAACCCTTTTCTATGGTTAGACCGAAGGATTTTTTTTCAAACCATATATTAACTTTGATATAGTCTGACTTTTGCACCTCGTCGAGACTGAACTTTGAATTTAAAGTCTAAAACGACATCTGGTGGCGCTGCAGGTATTAAAAGCAAATTTTCTCCCGGCCCACTTTGGTTTATCTTTGGGTTAAGCTAAATGTCGTAATTCGAAACAATATTATTTGTTAAATAATTACGTGGAGGTGCGAACTGCATCGAGAGTGTTGATTTTGTGAAATCCTGTTGTCGGCTTAATTTACATAAAATCTTTTTGCGACACGATATTACAAAATTTAAGCGGATGCGGTCGTTTTGTCGACAAAACGTGCCATTAACCGACTCAAACTCTCTTCTGAATTACGAAGTATAATATTAGAACGACTGCATTAAACCGAGTTTATTAGTTTGTCGAATGCCAGCTACGTCCTTTTATGCAAATGCAGGATAAAATGCGAGATAAAATTACACGGATTACTTCCCATCAACAGTGCTTGGCGGTTCAAAGAGCTCTGGATCTCATTGAAAAAAAAATCGTAGCTACTATTGTATATCTGGTTGCCTAGTTTTGCGAGAATTTGGTCTTTCTCGAAGTAGATAAATCAAATCCGAGAAGTTGCGAATGTGCCGAACAGTCCAAGTTGGCGAGCATTAAAAAGAAACAGCAACCGAACCCCCGAGGGCTTAACGGGCGAACCCGGCGTCGGCGTCGCGCCGACCAAAAAGACCGTCTCCGAATTTTCCGCAGAAACGAGAAAAATAACGAAACACCACCCCCATCCAGAACCAACAATAAATACCTGTCACCTACGCGCAACAACCCCTTTTCACCCCCAACCCAAACCGGTGTTTGAGGCGGCGTTATTACACGGGGGGTTTGTTTTAGTTTTGTTGCCACCGCCGTCTTCGAATTTATTATTCAGTTGAAATAGCGAGAAAGTGGTGGGGGAAAGCAGCCGAAGTATTTGTAACAAGCACAATGGCGCTACTAATCAGGCCGGCCACTACAAAGGGCTTCGCCGAAACTTTATAGTTGTCCGTCGGCCGCATTGTCCCGGACGGCCGTGGAGGAGATTTTCAACCCTTGTCCCTTAACCCTCGAGTCGGGGATGTTATCGAGAAGGACGCCATTGACCGCGATACGGAGGCGGCGGCGGCGGCGGGACTCCTGGGAGAGGCTCGTGGAAGGAAATCGCTAATTGCGGAGACGGCAATAGCGTTACGGCCTCATGGGCGATGGGAAGGAGATAACGGCCAATATGGGCCGGGGGATAATCGAGATAATTATTGCAACCCTTATCTCGCGTCTTAGAACTACCCCTATTCAACAAAATTTTATGAACCTCAAATCTCATATTTATTTACTTTGGCACAATCCATCCGTAACGACCAATTGCGACACTGTATTGTCAAGAGCGCTACCCCCCAAGACGTGACAGTGTCTATGTAGTTAAGCTCCAGTTATTTTTGTGGATTAACTGAAAGTAAAGAGACATTTTATTTGTTCGCCACACACGTCAAGTCTTCCCCCATTTCCCATTTCGATCGAAATTAATAACGAGCCCTTCCCTCCTCCTCCTCCGCTTCGCCACTTGTTCGTCCCTACCCCTCCGGTAAACACACGCACGCCGGCAAATATTTGCCCGCCGGTAACATCTTTCGGAATTGATTTTTCCGGGAGACCACTCGTGCGTGCCGGCCGGGCCGACGTCGTTTCCGGGACGCGACCCGAATTGGAAGTGACGTAACGACGACGCCTGGCGACGTCATTATCGGCAATTAACGAGGCGACGCGATGACACGTGAGTGAAAACTGCTGGTAAAAATTGTTATTGGCCGCCAATCGGCAAAGAGACGGGGGCGAGTTTTCTTACAGGTGGTGGCGGTGGACGGGGGTTGTGGAAAAACGGGGGGTGTTTGAAGAGCTCGGCAGCTCGGGCTGTTTGTTGATTTTTCGCGATTTCTGCATTATTATTCTTGTTCGATTTGTTACGGCGACTTGGGGTTGTGAAATTTAGACGAGTCGTCGCTGCTATTTCAAAATAAAAAAAATACTTAGAAAAGCACAACGAACTGTACTTCGTCCTTGTTGACAATTTGAAATTTTTCGCAAAAAAATTGATGCGGCAAAAAATATTGACGGTTCAAAGTTCGTTTTGGTGCAGCGTAACAATTAAATATTTGCAAATAATAAACAAAATTGGGGACTCAAACACTTTTAAGTTGCCCAAAAAGACCTGAGTTTACAATTTGGATAACTTTACTTGTTAATTTCTTGCGAATTTTATTAAAGTTAGCGTATCACTTTTCGTTACGCATCCTTTAACATTGCCCGATTTTACGTCATTGCAGCTAAATTGTTTCATTTTCCGAAACAGCCTCATCTAACCATAAAACAGTTGTATCTGTCAATTGTTAATAGAAAAAAATTATTTAACCTCGTCGCCCTCGAGAAAATTAACTGGCGAACGAAACGGAACTGTCTCGATCCTCCCCTTGGTGTGCTTAGGAGATTGGCAGGTTTCCCTTTTGTGTATTTTGGATCGAGCTTCGGATGGATCGTTAAGCGTCGCGACGCAAAAAATTAAATTCGTCCAAGTGTTTCGTTCCGCTCGATCCCTCCACCAACCCCGGCGGCGTTTAACGTGGCGATCAGATCCGACGACCGGAAACGGATGTTGCGACACGGGCACGTTTCAACAGGTTAAGCGCGATAACAATTACGTGGCGCTCAGACCATCGTATTTAACCATAAGAACGTAAACAATTGCGCAAGGGTGGTTAAGCGCGATAACAATTACGTGGCGCCCAGGGCACTCAATTTAACCATAAGAACGTAAACAAGTGTTCTCGATTTTCACCCGCAACATCCCTAAAATCTAATTACAAAAAAATTATTTATTTAATTTATTTAATTTATTTTATTTATTTTATTTATTTTATTTATTTTATTTATTTTATTTATTTTATTTATTTTATTTATTTTATTTATTTTATTTATTTTATTTATTTTATTTATTTTATTTATTTTATTTATTTTATTTATTTTATTTATTTTATTTATTTTATTTATTTTATTTATTTTATTTATTTTATTTATTTTATTTATTTTATTTATTTTATTTATTTTATTTATTTTATTTATTTTATTTATTTTATTTATTTTATTTATTTTATTTATTTTATTTATTTTATTTATTTTATTTATTTTATTTATTTTATTTATTTTATTTATTTTATTTATTTTATTTATTTCATTTATTTCATTTATTTTATTTATTATCTAATTGTTATGTTAACAAAAATTAATTTCTTGCAACTATTTGATTAGTATTAGTATTCGAGTAGTACAAATTAGTCCAACGCCTACTGCGTTGTGGCTGTTAGAGATCTGAAAACTGATGCGCGTCTGTTTCTGTAAATCAAGAGTGCATGTCTCGCCGCCTACTTTGTCATCCCGGCGACGTTATCGGCGTTCCCGGCAATTCCGGCGCCCGGACCCCGCCATCCAGGTTGTCGCCCGAATCTATAATTCAGTAATTAAGAACTTCATTTGTTTCGTTATTTCGACGTGAAGTTTTGTTTTGGTTCCGTTATTCACTCGGCGTTTCGAATTTTCGTCTTCCCTAACGACTTTCATTAAGCTAATTGGCATTTACCAACTTAACCCAGCGCTTCATCCTACCTCCCCCTGCCGCCACCACCCTTCTGAAACTTTTTCTCCTGCAAACAATAACAACGCTACAGTGCACCCGGAGTCGTCGTTGTCGTCGTTGTTGCGCAAAAATAAAAGTAAGACTTTAGATTAAACTGGAACGGGATTGATCCCGGGGTATGGACGATGGTGTTTTTGTTCGTCTTCCCCGATCCGTGGCCGACGCGATAAAAAATGTAATCGGCGATGCGAAAATTTCCGCTAACGACGGAACGGGCGCTACATAAAGTTTCCTTCTTTACGAGAGGGGTCCGGCGGTTCTTGTGTTTTATCGTTTATTCGACGGATGTTTGATGGGGAACGGCCAGAAATCGGCAACTAAAGCGCCATTCGTCGAGACGGTCGAGACAGGGGGCATATTGCAGCGTCGTTAAATTCAGCAGGAGGCGCTACTCACCGTCGCAAAAAATCGCAAAAAAATTTAACGCCAAGTAATTGTTTAAATAATGTTGTTGAGGTAGTAAATTTGCAAAAAAAAAATTAGACAACAAACAATTTTTATTGGTTAAACTAACAATGGTGCCCACCTATTCACGACGTGGCGCAGCTTCGCTGCAAACCATTTTTATTGATTTGATTTAGTTACTGATTTATTTAGAACCTTTTTTTGACGTTTATTCAATTTTTTTTCAACATTAGGACTGGTGATAAAATTGAATAAAAATTTGAAAATTATCACTTCGACCCGGTGATGGTCGTGGGCGGCTCCGGACTTTTCACCGCCAGCCGCGACTCGAGAACAACAGAAACCGCCAACGCCCTCCCGATTTCTTGCGATCTAACGACAATCGATAAGCCTCGCCTCGGGAAGCGGCGTTTTCGGCACCTGCTGGAATGATGTGACGCGTCTTTTTGCCATTTCTCCTGCCCTTCGATAATTACTACCCTCAACCCCCTCTCGCTTGTTCACCGTCATTCTGTGTCTTTCCCGGCTTTCACGCCGGTAGCGATGATGAAAATGGGGAACGGGCGAAACTCTTCCTATTTACTTTTGTTCCTTTGTCGACGAGCTTTTCAGTCGGGCATTTTTGCCGGCTTTTCACTTTGTTTCGGGCGACCTGATTTTCAACTGAGTACTATGTCGGAGGGAATGTCGCGCGTGCTGCGGCGACGGCGGCGGTGAAAGGGTCTCGACGCTTTTGCGGCGCCCTTTCGACGGCCGGATTTTTTAAATTGTTGAAAACGATAGCGAGCCGCCCCCGGCAAAGAAGAGTTATTTCGAAATTTTTTGTTCAAAGCGACAAAAATTTTTCGGCGATTTTACCACAAACATTATTTTTGTGAAAAAAAAAGAGTTTTGATGGTAAAGAGGAAGAAACTATCGAGTTAATCTGAACTGTTAATAAAACAAAGTTTGGGGAATATTTGCCTGAGGGGTTGAAAATTTCGGGATTGTGGTCGGTCGGAACCGATAATTCGCGCCGCCTTCGGCCGTTTTGCACCGCCGAATTAACGAAAACAAGACATAAAAGCCTAATTGGCCCCCGCCGTCCCCCGGGGGCCATATACAAAATTTAAGGGCCGTAAAAACGGATCCAATCTTGCCTAGGAGAGAGCAGAACGGGGAAGCGGCGCGAGAAGAGGTGGCGGCGACGACGCCACGCACACTTCATATTTCACATTTCCATTTTCATCATTAATATTTGACTATAAAAGATATTGTGGCGGCGCGGCCCGGAATGTGTCCCGGGGACGGCGGAGCTATTCCCCGTTCAATTTCGCCATCGCAACATTGTCACCTCTTGTTCTTCAAGCAGGAACGACAACGTAACCGGAAATAAATTTCAAAAAAATCAGTCGCCGCCCCCACTATTTTTTCCTCAATCAAACCAGAAGTTGTTGCGCCGCCGCTGCCGATTAATTCTCAATCAACCAAAAATGATGCAACTAAAAATTAAAAAAATGCTTACGCCGCCTCCGCTAATTGAGTCTCAATTAACCAGAAATAATGCTACTAAAAATTAAAGAAATGCTTACGCCGCCTCCGCTGATTGATTTTCAATTAACCAGAAATAATGCTATTAAAAATTAAAGAAATGCTTACGCCGCCTCCGCTGATTGATTCTCAAAGTAGAAATGGTGCTTATAAAAATTAAAAAAAAAAAATTTAAAAAAAAATGGTTACGCCGCCTCCTCCGACTAATACTCAATCAAGCCAAAAAAGCGTTAGTAGAAATTTAAAAATTTGTTACGCCGCCTCCACTGGTCCGTGTTAACTTTCCTCAAGTTTTTTTTGGATGATCAAGGATCGAGGGGGTTGTTCCTCGTATAGTTCAACGGCCGGCCGCCATCTTCGGGACGGACCCGGGGGCGGCCTTGAACTCTCCCGAAATCTCCCAAGGACACCGGAAAACGCAATCGATACGCAGCTCGAAATCGCTCTAAAGTCTCTTCTAAACAGATGAGTGAAATTATCGCGATGCGCGGGACGTTGATTTTGCGTCGAGACGCCATCACTTGCGGGATTCCCGCGGGATAACCGGCAATATTACTCAATGTTGTCACTGCTGTGTGCCGATTAATTCGGGAAATATCGAAAAAATTAAAATTTTGTTATAACTTCAAATTGAGCGCGAGCGGAATGTTAATGACGTCACGCGCTCGACGTCGGTAATTGGTCGAGGCGCCACGCGATTTACGCCAACAACGCGACATGGAAATTAGACGGGATTCAATATCCTGTTCCCTTTGTGAAGTTCCTGTAGAGCACACGAGCTGTACGAGGCGTCGTACGAATAAAAACGGTAGTGCCAACGTCGGAAAAAATTATAACCGTCGTAACCAAAAATGCACGTACGTACCGGCGTTACGTGCGTTTGTCGCAATTCCGCCATTTTGCGCCGAAAATGGCCGGTGTCGGTGCGTTAATTACAACCAAACAAACTATTGTAACGTTGCAGAGTCGCTTTGTAGTTAACAAAAGACGCGAGTTTAGGACTGCGGGCGATGGGTGGTTGGCAACCAGTCTCATCAACTAATAAACGAAGCGAGTTTCAAGTGTTGCCAACGGCCAATTAACGGTGCTGCCAACTGTTCCAAGGGCAGCAACAGACGGGACGAAATGAATTTCGTCGTGTTTATTTTGATATGATGGCAGTAGTAAGGGAGGCGCGCTCTAGCGCTTATGTCTTGTACACATTCGGGAGTTGACGGCTTGACAAGGACGCTCCGAGACGGTTATTGTTTCCCTTTTTCAACCACTTGACGTGACGTCTCTGCTGGTAACTTTTTCCAAACGCCGATTTTATTACCGACCTAATTATGCCGGGCGAAACTCATCAATAGGGGCCAGTTGATGAGCGGTCGCGCGGTCGGTGGCAGGTAAAAACTCTTCAATGAGGGCCAGTTGATTAGTGGTCGCGCGGTCGGTGGCAGGTAACAACTCCAAACGATTTTTGCAACGGTACTGGCACGTCGTGACGTTGGCGATGTGGGTGTTGTTCTTAGCGGATGTTTGTGAAATGTTTTGTGAAATTGGCCCCCTAAATCAATTTCAGCTTGTTTATCGGCTTAGCTGTGATCGAGTCAGCGTTGCAAAGAAAGCTCGCCTCCTTGATACTCAAATAATTTCGTTAGAGCCAAACTTAAAATTAAATTATGCGAATAGATTGTCTTATCCGAAGTAGGCTAGAAAGGGGTCTTGAGTTATTTGATGTTGTAAGTAGAGTCGACATCGTGACAAAGCCAGACAACCCTAAGCCATCTTATATACTTAATTGGATAATTAACTCTCCTCACTCGCAGCTCACTTGATACTGATATTTAAATCAATACCTCCACCCCTGTCCGGAATTATTCCCTTCACGCGTTGAATTGAACGAATTAATAGGACTTCCCAACTAGAGATGGGCGAGTTTCCGACAAGTATTTTTTTCGGTCGATCCCGTCAGGTCGAAGAACAAGCGGTGCGTTTTTCAGGGATGGCCATAAAAGGGTGGCGCGTCGAGTAACAAAAATGACGTGGAAATGGGGATGAAAGTCAAAGTCGCATAAATCTCCAAGTTTTTTTTTCTCCTCTTCTACTCCGTCCTCTTCAGAGGAACTGTTCCATTATGCAACGCTATGACGATACAGATTCCGAACTGCGTGCAACGTATTATACTTGGATGTGGATATCGGAAAGTTCGACGTTGCAAGTTTCGGGTCAAGACGTCGACGGCAATTAATTTCGGATGAATGTCGTCGCGACGCCGCCACCGCCGCCACCCCTATACCCACTATTATTACCGAAGTCGAGCGACGACACCGAACAATCGAAGCGGCAATTAACATTTGTGCTCCGGGACTGGAACAAGCGGTGAACTTTAAAACGACGTCCGGCTAACGATGAGCTTGTTAAACGAGCTTTTGTCCGGCGAAAAGTCGAAAAAATTGATGGCATTAAGGGCGGGAGCTGCGCATGAAAGCGATAAATGTCGCCGCGGAACTTGGGGCCAACTGTTTGTGACCAGGATCAAGTCGGACGGAAAAAATTTGGACTTCTGCGATGAAGTTCTGGACTTTGGCATTATTTCGAAATATTTATGCCTCAGCAAGCTGGATTGACAAAGTTACAATTTTTTAATTTAATTTTTTGGAAAGAGCTAATTACGGTATTTTTGGAAAAAAAATTTTCTTAATTTAATTTGCTATTTTTTTGAATTTTTATTTTAATGAATTAAATTTTTTTTGAAAAAAATTGGGCTCCTCCGCCGATCCGTCGACTTCTCGTCTCTGCTGAACGTTGAAGTTGCTCTCTTTGTTGGAGTTGAAATTTTTCGCCATTTCCGGAGCCTCGACTGCCTCTTCGACGCCCGATTAATTTCCCCCGCCGCCATTTTCGCGATTTCCCATTGTTTACCGTAATTAAATTATTTAATTTGACGGGCCCTCGTCGCCCACCTTTGTCGACGGCAGATTACGCGCGTCCGACGCCAACTTTTTGCCTGAATTAATGAAGTTGACGGCACAACGTTAAAGTTGTCGAGGAGGGTGGCGCGTACACGCCACCACACACATACACAAGGACACCGCCAAAGAAGTTGCTAATTCTCGACCCAAGATCCAGTGTGTAAGCACACTCCAGAACTTACGCCACCACCGCATCAAATTAAATTTGCATTCGGGCCGCAAATTTGGCCGCAGCAAACAGCACACGCCCATCAAGCAAACACACGTGGAAATACCGATATTTAGACGAGCTAGTTGGAGAGACGGAGACGTGGGGAGAGAGATGGCGAAATTTCCACGTCAAAATAGTTTAAATTTAATTAATTAAAATTGATAGAAATTTCGATCAAAAGGATTCGTTCACGAAGATCCGATCAGTTTCTACTGATCGGTTCTTCGTGAACGAATCTTTTTGATCTTCGTTCATTTCCGTGGGAAAAAAGGTGCAAGAGTGGCAATTTTGCGACCGTAACTTCCGGGAATTTTTCCAGTTTTGCGCCATCATCCCCTCTGGCTCGCTGCCCTGAGTAATTGGTATCCACGCCGCACAAAAAGACAATTACTACAATAACTTAGGCCGCAAAACCACTTAATCCGCACGGCGCTGCCACAAACACTATTTTACATATTCATATAAGCGCAGGGTTGGGCCGGGGATTGGAGGGCGGTAGCAAAAGGAGATGTGGGGGCACGGTTGTCGTTCCCCTAACCGGAGAGAGGATTTCGGCGTGCTTATCTCTGACTTACTGCAACATACTTTTATATTTTTGACACATAAATGGCAGGGATGTGTATTACGGGGATGAAATCTGAAATACGGTTGACGCGGGACGTTGGGGACGCATTTAAAGGATTTAAAGGAGGAAACACGGAGGTGAGAATAGGTCGGAGGATATGTGTGCTGGAGGAAATCGCGCTGTTCAAATAGTGATAACGACGGTAAATTACGCGGCTCCCGATTTAATTACACTTGCGCCACCTAAGACGTCGCGTCGCAAAAGGCTCAGTAGCGGGATCCCAGACAAAGCGTTTCGATCGAGTCGCTTTCTTTTCGATGTCGATCGCTTTCATGGGAAGAGGTTTAGGAAAGCGTCTTTTGAAAATTGCTGGAGGAGACTCTTTGTTTAACCGATAGAAATACAAGTCGACTCGATCGACATAGAAGCTTTTTGGTCGCTTTGAAAGCGACGCGGTCGAAATGGAAGCGACTTGATCGAAACGCTTTGTCGGAGATCCCAGTACAGATCTTGACTTGAAGTTGACTTGATTATTTCAACAGTTCGATGTTAAAACCTAAACCATCGCGTCGTAGGAGGCTCAGATTTTGACTTGAAGTTGACTTGATTATTTCAACAGTTCGGTGTAAAATCTCCTTTGTTAGGTAATTTTTTATTAATTTTTTTTATTAAAATTGTCACGTGTTTTCTCCAACATTTTTTTTATTTTTAGAAAAATCAAATGACCATTTAACCTAAAAGAATCTTACACAAGCACGAGTAGTGAGTAGCGCCCGCTTATTCGGCTTGTCGTTGTTGCATTGTTACTTATAGCGCCCTAATTATTCTGGAGCTTGCTCCCGTCAGAACTACCCTCGTAGTAATTAGCCCGAGACAACCGGGAAAACTATATAAAAAATTGCGTATATTTGCAGTAAACAGCGAAACAGCGGTGTTAGCGGGAAAAGAACCGGGCGTAATGACAACAATAATAATTACGTCCCGACTACCGAGACCTCTACTTTATGTATGAGCGGCGCTTGTTTAACTTTAACATCGTCGTTTTTTTTTTCGTCTGTCTCGCCATTAATTTTAATCTCCCCCCCGTGTTGTTGTTGGAGGTAAAAATTCCGGGGGCTACAAAGTGGCCGGAACGATTTTTCCTAATTCCCCCTCAACACCTGTTTTGGCCTTATTACATTACGATGCAAATTAGGGCCAAAGTAGAAGTTAGAAGGTATTAGCATTTATAATTCGTGCGATTCGGTGGAATGTTGCGCCGCGCACGCTCCCCTCGAATTTTTATTATTACACCCCGGCGTCTCGCGCCACCGCCACCCAGAACGTTATTATTACCATCATCAGCCGCCATGAATATGCACGGGAATCGAGGAAAAACGGGATGAAATTTAAAAATCGCGTTGTTACGAGGAACGGGTCGGTAATAAAGACCGGGAGAGGCACGGGGCGAATCGAAGGTTCGCGCACACCGGCATTAAATTAGAACGGGCGACGTTTTTCCAACGTCATAATCAACGGGAATAACGTACCTGGCTCGATCGCATCGGCACTCCATTATAGGGAGGAAATGGACTGGCTGCGAATTAGAATGGGAATTAAATCCGGGAGGAAAAGGGAGCAAATTCGGAGCCGAACGGCATTCCGCGCTTTCACACGCTGCAAGTCGTTATGTCGTCAACTCAACAACAGCGCAACAATCTTGATGCAACAGACGTAAAAGCCAGCAAGAATTTTTTTTTTATTCTTTTTTATTTTTCTATTTGTTTTTCTTGACCCAAACTTAAATTCCTTATTTTTATTCTTTACTTTACTATTTTTCTTGACCCAAAATTCTTGACTGCGTCCCTGAAAAAATTTACAACTTTGAATCGCCAGTGACTTCGACCCCTTCCCCCTAAAAATCATCCCCTGAAAGAATTAACAACCCCGAATTGAGAGTAACTTCGCCCCCTTTCCCCCTCCCTCTAAAAAAACATCCAGGCCAGTAATGATCTTGTCGTCTTAACGTTTCAATTAATCCGGAAATAAGTGACTACACCATCTCTGAAGTTGTCAACCGGCAGTGTCTGCCAGCAACATCGCCGCCGCCGTTGATTTTTTCCCCGCACGCTTGTCGACTCCAAATAAATTAGTCCTGAGGGAGCCTCCGCTTGGCCGTTTTCCTCTTCTCTCTACCAGGACCAGGAGGATGATGAAAAAGCCGAGCACGGTCCTAATTGCGTCGAGATACTCTCTCCGCTTCTCTCAAGACGGTGTGGGGCGCGATTTATCTCTATTTATTTCCGGTTTGATTAATAGGACCGCAACAATGGACCTTTTCACGTACTTAATTCACTTAAAGGGGGCGGCGCGAAGCTTATCTCCGGAAGGTCGACTGCGGCGGCCGTCGTCGTCGTCGGTTGTTTGCTTTGGAACGGCGGACCTTTATTGAGTTCGTGTCGGATGGCGAATTTTGGAGGATTATCTTGCCACCTTCCAAAGACGAGTTGCCCAACACCGATCGAAGTCAGTTGATGACCAATGACAATTGAAATCTTAGGAAAAAAAATTACCGAGACGTTAAGTCGCTTTTTTCAATTTTTAAGGAAATGTTAAAATGTCTTATATTATGTGAAATGACCAACTTCAGTTGATGAAAGAGCATAAAAGTAGTATAAGATGGGGGCTTCTATCCCAGATCAGAGGATCATTCCCCCAACACTTTTGTATATTGTATTGCCTACCAGTTTGCTCAACTTACTATTTTTCATGTTCTAAAAAACTTTAAACATGTTTTAAACAGCCTTGTTTAAAATTGTTAAGGAGTTGTTTAAAGTTGTTTAGAACATGTTTAAAGTTGTTTAGAACCCGTGTAAAGTTGTTTAAAACAAGAAAAATAGTAAGTTAAGCAAACTGGTAGGCAACACAATATACAAAAATGGTGGGGGGATAATCCTCTGATCTGGGCCAGAAGCCCCCATCTTATACTACTCATAAAAATATTTTTTTTAACATTTTTGACATTTTCTTTGGGCTAACCCCTCTATAAAACTATAAAAAATTATAAAAATTAATTAAAAATTAAAATTAATTTTAATGTAAAAATCTAAAATATTTAAGTTACAGGGACGGGTGTGAAAGTCCTAAATATGTTGTAAGTTTGAGGATGTGGAAAATTAAATGTGAAAGTCCTCAATAGATATGTTTGCTTCCTGCAGTCAATTCTTAATGATCCCGCTGAGTCGTTAATTGTCGTTTTGGCACCACCCACGTCGTTTACACAAAACAAAGAAAATTTATGCGAAAACTTAGACGCGGCCTTTGGGCCATTACCCGAATTAATTCCGGCGCTCAATTTAAAGGCGACGATGTTAAATTTACGTATCCGATTAATTTTTAAATTGCACTCGCCGGAATATGCGACGTCATTTAAATACTTCCGTTGCTCGCGAAAAGAGAAACATCAGTTAAGTCGCATTTCATTAGCGATATTACGCCCGGCGCACGGAAACAGCCGTAAAATAAGCACTACGACCGTAAATGGAAATGCTGGAGAGAAGAACCGGGAATGCACCAACGTGAGCTGAAACTCTTGGCGGCAACGACGTTTATAAAGCGTCCGTCCCATGAATAACAAATTTCCGTCGGCAAGAGAGAGAATCCAGCGGTTAATTTGTACTCCTGTGTCACCAATCATCGGTGATTGGGTGCGAAGCGGACAAACTTCCCTCTATTTGTGAATTCTGATTAAAATACTCGCCTCCTCCATTAATACGCCACCAAGTAATTTTGGCAGTAGCCAGAACGTCAATTTAAATTTCCTCCAACACCTCGACAATCAACCAACACCAATTGGTGTCAAGACCCCAACTAAGAAGAGAAAACTCCGATTTCCAAATTTTCCTCCAGTCCTAACACCAATTGGTGCCAAGACCCCAACTAAGAAGAAAAAATTCCGTTTCCAGACGTCGCGGTGCCTCCACCCTTCTCCAAAGTGTTTGATACCCCGTAAAGTTATATATGCACATCGGCCGCCTAGGGCAACACCATTTAAAGAAAGCCTATCCAACACGCAGCCTTCACTCCGTTCCGTTATAGAGTAGAGAAGAGATCGATCGTCCCCACTCCACCAAACTTAAATCATCCCCACTCCGGCAACGTTTCTCCCACCCCGCGACCAGTTCGCGACACGCTAACGCCCGAGTCTCGCACCGACCGCGAAACGGTTCAACAGCGCAACATTTCCGTCGTCAGTTGTGCATCGCAAATTTCGCGTTTCCGATCGAAGAATCGCAACAATCCCCAAAGTGACCCCCAAAAAATCATCAAGGGTGCAGTGAGAGTGTTTGCGAGAAATTAACGACACCAGTTGGATATTACAGCGAGAAACGTGAGTAGAACTGGCGACTACTTCCCCCCGACGTTTTCACGAAAATTCATTTGTTTAATTAGACCGGTCCGCACTACCTACAACTCTCCGTCTTTTTATTTAATTACACGCCGGGGATGACGGAAATCCGCGGGGGGGGGCAAGGGCGGTTTTCCTGGCCGAATTTTAATTCCGCCATTCCTTCCCCGTAATGAATAGTTTAAAGTGTATAACGCTTAAGTGCTTAATAAAGTTTGTGGAGCCGTTCGTAGTAATAAAGCTCGCGAACGAGTTACTTTATGGAGGGTGGAGGGTGGTGGTGAAATTCCCTTGAATTTAACCTGTAATTGCAACAAAAATCGAACGTTAACGTTAATGATGATTAAATCGAAGTTGTTATTGGGGTTTATTGGTTCTCTTTCTCTCTCTCTCGCAGCGTGATTGATTACTGATGGGGGTGTGAGGGGTGAGTTAGGGAAAAGTTGACGAATCTATTAGGGGTGTTAGTTGAAAAATTGAACGTCGACGGCGTTGACGAAATAAAACAATCGCGATCGCGTCTTTGGGATCGACCACAATGCAACAATGGCTCCGGGGATGATGGAAAAAGATGCGACAAAAAGTCGCAAAGAGAAGAGTGAACGGAGCGAGAAGCTACTTTTTGTTGGTGGAGAGGCCGAAGATACGTTGCGTTTTTTTTTGAGTTGATGACGTTACTTATGATTCGATATGCAGTCGGATGAAAGCTCGGATGTCGTTAGTTCTGGAAGTCTGTGGATGCTTTCGGAAGGAATTACGGGAAAATCGCGAACAGCTGGAGAGGATTGTCGAGATGCAAGAGTGGATGGTGAAGTTTCAATGAAATTACGAGTTGAGTTGTTGGACGAGTGCACATCAGGTACCTACGGTTTGTGCAGTGGTTGCAATAAATTATGTGACGCGGCGCGCAACGCAGTACGAAATTTTTTGCGCGATTTTAGCGATTCTTCTCTAAATTTGCAATTTTTTTACAAGATTCAAAAATTTGTAACTTTTGAATCGACTGAGTTATTGTGGAGACCGGCCCTGGCACCCAGCACGGACGTTATTACGTATTAGTTCCGTAAAAAAATGTAAACACTTTTTGTACTTTAGCGATAAGGATTTACGGTGATATAATTAGTTAGTTCGATCGTGGCCGCAAAAATAATACTCAACAACAACTTTACGGTCAAAAAACGTTCAACAAAACCATTCAGTAAATTCATAACTCTGAGCACTAAGAACCGAATTACACACATCTCCGGAAATTACAAAACATGCACTTTTAAAACTCGTAAAACCGCATTTACGACCCTTTCACATCCGACAATCCCCGGTTCGGCATCGCTGCTCGTTGTATGGAGGGTAGGGGGTTGACACAAACCACCCCGTCAACTCCGACCTGATTATTGATCAACACCAGAAACGCAATCAGTTTTGTTAACAAAACAAAATCACCGGTGTTATTAATGTTGTGTAACACTCGACTAGTTACGACAAAGTTCGACGAAACCGATGGCCCCTCCGGCACGTCATGCAATACTTGTCGCGACATGCATCGCAGTTGGAATTTTGTCCCCCAAACCGACTTGATTTCGTGAATAAACGCCACCCCCGCAGCAACTCAAGAAATTTTTCATAACAATAAAAAAGTTGACAAAACTTTCTGTGTTGCGTCACAGATAACTCAATTCTTCGAAAATTTTCTTTGAACAAAATTGCTTCGATCAAAATTATTGATATTATAGTAGAGCTTCGTTGATAGTAATCGCGTTACCTTGCAAGATGAGCGATCGCCTTCTTGATGCGAAAACTTTCAAGCAACTAATGCACTTTTGCACGAAACAACAGCAGCGCGCTTTTCTTTCTTTTTTTTTCAACCCTCAATCATCCCCACGAAAAATGTTTTGATAGCCGCAACGATATAAATAGTGAAGCGTTTGAGACAAAAGCTCGTCGGGAATTTAATAACTTTGACCAACCTGACCGAACTTCAAACAAACGAGGCTGGTGGTGCTTTTTCTGTTTTGCGGTGGCAGCAGTCACCATGACGACAACGTGTTGACTCCAGTCCGGCTTAAAGAAAAAGAGACGATGGAGGAAAAAGAAACAAAAGCCGGATCTATTTAGACAGAGAGGAGGAGGGTTGGGGGGTAGGTGAAAGATAATATTGTTTGAACAGAAGGAAAGAGAACGGCGGTGCAGCACACTTACTAGATTTGCATTTTTCTACGCCACTTGGCCGGAATCTAGACGGCATGAATAAGAAGGAGGCGACGACGTTTTGGCGAAGAGTTCGACGCTTGCACGGGCACTCGGGACGTCGACGTGCTAAATTATGCGCGTCTAGAACTTTTGATAGCGTCGCGACGCAAAGGATAGGATGGACCAAGAGTCACGTCCAGAGGAAAAAGTTAAATAATTGTTGCAGAAAATTTTTTTTGAGGACATCTTCTGGGCCAATTACATTAAAGAGAGAGAAAATTTTTTTTGTTGAGTCTTGTCTTTTGACAACAATTTTTTTACTTGACTCCCACATTTCAGCCAACTCCATCAAAAAAAAATTTTCTTGAAGACGTCTTCTTTTTGAGTCTTGTCTTTTCGCAACGATTTTTTTACTTGTGACTCTCACATTCCAGCCAACTCCATCAAGTTGAACTGCTTTTGTGTCGCTCAACTTGTAGCCTTTATCCCTCGGTGTTGTCACATATTTCCCGAGCTGTCTGCCGTCATAGATCAAATGGACCATAATTCTCCCGTTATGAAACCGCCGAGGCAATAACATAATAAGACCGTCTGGCAGCTTCCTTATTACTTCCACCCCCTCGCAACTTCCATCATACAAGTTTTATTGCCTTTTATCGCTTCGATTCAGATTTTTCTGCGCTGCACCCCCCAACGGGAAGCTGCCATCTTCGTCACATGCGGGTCCGTTGTTTGGTTTAAATTAGTCGCGTTATGTGGCGCCTTTGTCCCAAGTTTATTAGGGGCCCCAGTAGGCATATGACGAGTTCCCAAGGAATAAGTTGAAGAGGCCGCAGGCCCGGCTCCGGCCCGATTTTACGACAACAATCGTAAATTATCTGCAGTTAGCCGCGGAAAAGAACGTAAAATCGCCGCCGCCATCACTTCGATGAAAACTTTGCTGGGGAAAAGTGCTGGCTGCACCCAAAACTTTGCTTTTTCCATTTAACGCTCTAGATTTAGTGGTTTGCTTTAAGATAACTTCGCTTTACGTCAGTAATAAAACCTCGAACGTAACTTGTTATTATTTATAAAGAGCCTCATCTTCGCGGGGGGGTTGAGAGAGACCGGATCCGGAAACAATCAATCGAAATTTGCGGTCCGGCGAAAAAAAAAAGGAAAGTTACGTGAGGCGAAAACGAACAATTTGATTCTCCGAAAAAATTTTCGTCAAAGCAAAAAAGGAATTTTTTGACGTAAGGAGTAAAGAACGTGATTTAATTACGGAAGATTAAAAATGCGAAAATACGGCAATTACAGAGTCAAAGCGGAGGGCGTTTTCTTGGGGATGGAAAAAAACTCGAATTTCCCGGAAAGAAACAAATTAGGGATAATTGAAACAATAACGGGATGAAAGAAAGGAACGTCGCGCCGAATTTGGGGGATTTCAGAGATAAAATCGGCGGATTTCAGACAAATTCTCTTTTGCAGTCACCGGATTCGCCCCGAAACGGAAAAAAAACCACGCGAAAAAATTGCAGAATAAGCGCGGCAAGGGGAGGGGGGGTTGTACAATGAAAGTTTGCCGTGAATTCGGACCTGACAGATCGCTTTTCTTTCCGGATTTATGAAGCTCTTTGCGGATTTATAGCGCAACGGGATTCTGCTCTAGTTCGCGCTATATAAAAGATTTATAGTCCTCCATCTCACCCCCAACTATAATGCTAGTTTTGATCATCTGCATAAAGGTCCGGTATAAATGTCGGGTTTTAATTCCGACGCGGTCCTATCAGTTGTGGAGGGATGGAGGGTTGTGTGGATTTTTGTGAAAGGAGATCGGCCCACGCCAGCGTACAAGTGCTTCAAAGTTTTCTTAGCGGCCACCACCACCACCAGCCAGTCTTTGATGTCGAAACAGGAAGCCGGCGATAAAATTTGAACGAAACGACCCGATCTAGTGGGCGGCTTTCGTGTTAAACGGTTCGAAATCTATAAGATTAAGTCATATAATCGATGTAAAAAACTTCAATATTTTCGACTTTTTTTTTCTACCGCAATCGATAGAAATTCGAAAAATTTCTAAAATCAACATCATTGCACCTAAAAGCTGGAAATAAACGTTTTCTTACGTAATCAACTTTCCTGAATTCAAATCCGTAATCAATTCGACGCTAAAATAAATAGATTTCTTATAATATTCAACTTGTAACTTTTAAACGGACAGACTTATATCAAATCCAAATATATCAAATTTTGCCATTTCACAAAAGCCATCGAATGCTATATGAACAAAAATTGTAAGTCTAATAATAAAGAAGTTGAAATTTGCAATTTAGGTCGATTTTGACGAAAATTTGAAATTAAAACATTCGAACGGTCATATCTTAAAAAGTATGACTTGTACAGAGAAACTATGATCAGATTCGTGTTAAGTGGTTCGAAATCTATAAGATTAAGTCATAAAATCGATGTAAAAAAATTCAATATTTTCGACTTTTTTTTTGCACCCCAATCGATAGAAATTCGAAAAAATCCTAAAATCGACATCGTTGCATCTAAAGGCTGGAAATAAGCGTTTTCTTATGTAATCGGCTTTTCTGAATTTAAATCCGTAATCAATTTGACGCTAGAACAAATAGATTTCTGATAAAATTAGAAAAACCACTAATTTTCGATTTCTCTTAATATTCAAACTTTTGTAACTTTTGAACCGGCAGACTTACATCAAATCCAAATGTACCAAATTTCTCCAATTTACAAAAGCCATCGAATGCTATATGAACAAAAATTGTAAGTCTAATAATAAAGAAGTTGATATTTGCAATTTAGGTCGATTTTGACAAAAATTTTGAATTAAAACATTCGAACGGTCATATCTTAAAAAGTATGACTTGTACAGGGAAACTATGGTCAGATTCGTGTTAAGTGGTTTGAAATCTATAAGATTAAGTCATGAAATCGATGTAAAAATTTCAATATTTTCAACTTTTTTTTCCTTCCCCAATCGATAGAAATTCGAAAAATTTTTAAAATCGACATCGTTGCACCTAAAGGCTGGAAACAAGCGTTTTCTTATGTAATCAGCTTTTCTGAATTTAAATCCGTAATCAATTCGACGCTAGAACAAATAGATTTCTGATAAAATTAGAAAAACCACTAATTTTCGATTTCTCTTAATATTCAAACTTTTGTAACTTTTGAACCGGCAGACTTACATCAAATCCAAATGCACCAAATTTCTCCATTTCACAAAAGCCATCAAATGCTATATGAACAAAAATTGTAAGTCTAATAATAAAGAAGTTGATATTTGCAATTTAGGTCGATTTTGACAAAAATTTTGAATTAAAACATTCGAACGGTCATATCTTAAAAAGTATGACTTGTACAGGGAAACTATGGTCAGATTCGTGTTAAGTGGTTTGAAATCTATAAGATTAAGTCATGAAATCGATGTAAAAATTTCAATATTTTCAACTTTTTTTTCCTTCCCCAATCGATAGAAATTCGAAAAATTTTTAAAATCGACATCGTTGCACCTAAAGGCTGGAAACAAGCGTTTTCTTATGTAATCAGCTTTTTTGAATTTAAATCCGTAATCAATTCGACGCTAGAACAAATAGATTTCTGATAAAATTAGAAAAACCACTAATTTTCGATTTCTCTTAATATTCAAACTTTTGTAACTTTTGAACCGGCAGACTTACATCAAATCCAAATGCACCAAATTTCTCCATTTCACAAAAGCCATCGAATGCTATATGAACAAAAATTGTAAATCTAATAATAAAGAAGTTGAAATTTGCAATTCAGGTCGATTTTGACGAAAATTTTGAATTAAAACATTCGAACGGTCATATCTTAAAAAGTATGACTTGTACAGGGAAACTATGGTCAGATTCGTGTTAAGTGGTTTGAAATCTATAAGATTAAGTCATAAAATCGATATAAAAAAATTCAATATTTTCGACTTTTTTTTTCAATCGATAGAAATTCGAAAAAATTTTAAAATCGACATCGTTGCACCTAAAGGCTGGAAATAAGCGTTTTCTTATGTAATCGGCTTTTCTGAATTTAAATCCGTAATCAATTCGACGCTAGAACAAATAGATTTCTGATAAAATTAGAAAAACCACTAATTTTCGATTTTTCTTAATATTCAAACTTTTGTAACTTTTGAACCGGCAGACTTACATCAAATCCAAATGCACCAAATTTCTCCATTTCTCAAAAGCCATCGAATGCTATATGAACAAAAATTGTAAGTCTAATAATAAAGAAGTTGAAATTTGCAATTTAGGTCGATTTTGACGAAAATTTTGAATTAAAACATTCGAACGGTTATATCTTAAAAAGTATGACTTGTACAGGGAAACTATGGTCAGATTCGTGTTAAGTGGTTCGAAATCTATAAGATTAAGTCATAAAATCGATGTAAAAAAATTCAATATTTTCGACTTTTTTTTTGCACCCCAATCGATAGAAATTCGAAAAAATCCTAAAATCGACATCGTTGCATCTAAAGGCTGGAAATAAGCGTTTTCTTATGTAATCGGCTTTTCTGAATTTAAATCCGTAATCAATTTGACGCTAGAACAAATAGATTTCTGATAAAATTAGAAAAACCACTAATTTTCGATTTCTCTTAATATTCAAACTTTTGTAACTTTTGAACCGGCAGACTTACATCAAATCCAAATGTACCAAATTTCTCCAATTTACAAAAGCCATCGAATGCTATATGAACAAAAATTGTAAGTCTAATAATAAAGAAGTTGAAATTTGCAATTTAGGTCGATTTTGACGAAAATTTTGAATTAAAACATTCGAACGGTTATGTCTTAAAAAGTATGACTTGTACAGACAAACTATGGTCAGATTCGTGTTAAGTGGTTCGAAATCTATAAAATTAAGTCATAAAATCGATGTAAAAAATTCAATATTTTCGACTTTTTTTTTCTTACCCAATCGATAGAAATTCGAAAAATTTCTAAAATCGACATCGTTGCCCCCAAAGGCTGGAAATAAGCGTTTTCTTATGTAATCCAATTTTCTGAATTCAAATCCATAATCAATTCGACGCTAGAATAAATAATTTCTTATAAAATTAGAAAAACCACATTATTTAATTTTCTATGATTTTTTGTTTCCTTTATTATTTATTATTTTATTTTATATTCTAAATTTTCAGTTAGTTTATATAATCCCTAAATTAAAAAAAAATTCATCACTACTTTGCTTTAAAAGTTGCTTTGGTAACGTCGATTTTTCTCAACCTTCCAACTTTCTCCACGCACCCTTCAATAAACCGAAGCGCATCCTCACCTCGCGTCTTTGATGATATACGTTATTTACTCGATTCCTCGCAAACGAAAAAACTGTTTACTTTTCCGTGTACCTGTCGAGCTTTACGAGCCAACGACGAATGCAAACGACCCAAACTGAATTTGCCAGCGAACCTAATATCGCAGTAACTGAAAGGATCAAAACTCGCCAGTTTGTCGGCAATCTGCATTTTTAAAACTTTTTTTCTCTAAAAATAAAACGTGCCGTTCTCGCATCCGACTAACTATTTACCTACTGACGGTGGGTTAGCGAGGAAATTACCAATTTGCCGAGTAGAAGATGGGATGCCGTTAAAACCGTTGCGATTAGATTTCTTTGAGAGGGAAAATCACAACGCGCCCCCTTTGATCAAGCCGGGAATTACGGGCTAATTGCCTTCAACAGCTTGCGCTACTATCGTTATGGCCTGCGGTAAAGCTACTTACGTTTGAGCGCAAAAAGCACCAGCAACTGTTCTTTGTTTTAAATTGTGTGTCAAAGCTGCTCTAATCCTAGAGCGTTGTAAAGTTGCTGAGGCACTAATTTGCCTGTCACAGAAAATTTAAACAAACCCAAAACATCCAACGGAAATTTAAAGCCATTTTATAAAAAAACTAGTTATTTTAAAAATTTACACATTTTTTTTATTTGAGTTATTTGAAAAATTTTTGTAAATTGTCTAGTAAAATCACAAATTTCTTACATTTAATGATATATAATTTTTCACTAAAATCAGGTGTATTCACAATTGAAACTTTTATTTTTTCTTAATAACGTCATTTGATTCACTCAAAACTCACGGGCATTTCATAAAACTTGTAGTAATTTCGAGAAATTATTATTTTTTATTTCTGCTAATTTTAGGGAGCGTTAATAAAAAATTACTTAAACTATTTAGTGATTTTACAAAACTTCTGCAACTAAATTTTCAATTAACGACTTGGTTCTGACGCCAGCCCGTTCCTGTTTTCCATCATCCATCTCGACGTGAAACCATCAACAAACATTTCTTCTATTTCTGTTGGTAAATAAATCAATTCTAGTACGAGTCAGCGAAAAAATGTACGTTTCACATAACCATCAAAAGTCGAACTCTTTCAATAGTTTTGTCGTTACGACGGAACTGTAAGTAATCGTCATTCTTTGCCGAGTTATAGACCAAAAACTGCTGAAGTGCAAAGAACTTTGGTGAGAGTGTTTACGAAGTTGCTTCGAAAGCTATCAGTTGAGTGTCGTGGTTTTTAACTATATAAAAACATCTAAACGTTTTGGGCGTTTTGTGGAGTAACTAGTCAATTTATATAATTTTTAAAACGGTCTTTTATTTATTTCATATTTGCTAGGTTACAGTTATATCTAATTTTGACTCTTTAATAAAAACATATATTTTGCGGACGCTTTGTAGAATTACTAGTCAATTTATATAATTTCCAAAACGGTCTTTTATTTATTTCATATTTGCTAGGTTACAGCAATAATTGCGACTTTTTAATAAAAACATATATTTTGCGGGCGTTTCGTAGAGTAACTAGTCAATTTATGTAATTGCTAAAAAGGTTCTTTGTTCCTCAATATTATAATTTTATTGCTAAAACCTCTACAGATGCCTGACTGACTGTGGACTGTATTGGAACAAAAATGGCGTAAAGCACCCCTAAATTTAGAGCGGTAAATTGACCCTGTACCATCCCCATTAGCGGTGTTACAGCTCGACTTCGGGGCGACTTACAAGAAAATTCCTCATTAGCCATATTTATTTCAACAACAGCCCGAAGCGAAAGCTCCTTATCCGTCCATCGCCGAAACGAACCCGAACCCACCCCTTCTCGTCTCTTTCGCCCTCTCTCAACACGACACACGTACTCTCGAGATACATCAAAGTGGCGTGTACGTCCGGAATTTCCTCCGGAGCGCTTTATCAATGCCGGACTCGATGTTAGGTTCGGCAGGTTTCGTTGAAAGCCTCCACAGCCTATGATGGATCCGACTCAACTGCGTCAATCTCAACATCGCTCTAGCCGTGACGAGGGGTGGAGAGAGAAATATGAAAAATTAATGTTCGCCTCGACGGGCAGTTTTCAATCCGCTTTTCTTCTCTCACTCAATTAGGTCGGGGCGTGCAGTTTATTGAACGACAAACACGAAAGAAAAGAAGTCGTTTTGATCGAAGTTACAAAAGAAAGACGTGATGTCATAGAGCGTTGGAAGAAAAATTATTTACATTAGAAAGTAGCACAGTTTAGACCTTCTGAGCACAAAACTGTTTACAGAATTGACCCAAAACTGATATACAATTTAGTTATTATATATAGGGTGGCCACCTTATAACAAATATTTTTTAGTTTTTAAAATATATTTTTTAGAGATTTTTTTCCCAAACCTCCCGTTGGCGATTAGTCGGGTCGAGATCGAGGGGGTTAATTCCGTGTCGATCCCGGCAATTGTCGAAATGTCGATGAAATCAGAGGGCCTTCGCCATTACCGTCTGAAAACGCTAAGCCGACTTGATGGCGATTCTCGAGGGCTAATCTCGGGTCTTGTGTGTGTATGGTGTTTTGTGAAAAATTCCGGGCGTATTGTCGTTAATGCCCGGCCATTACTCAGTCCGCTCCGGGCCGTTAATCCGTTTAGGGCCACTTTTCCCCCTTGATCCGTCCGAATTCGGATTTATGAAAAGCATCAAGGAAATTGCAACCTGGCCGTCATAAAAACGACATCGCTTCCACCCCCCCTCGACCCCCCCTCAAATAAAAGAGTAACTCAGATATTCACGTCTCTCTACTTTTACTGCCGTTGTAAAAGTCTATCGCGCTAATCTATTTCGAGATGAGCACGCCGCCCGTAAAGGGGGATTCCCCGGAAAAGCGACTGCTGTGCGCTTGCGTTTTTATTAGACTCTTTATGCAAAATAAGTGGCGGACGTTAAAAAAAGTCGTTATTTTCGATAAAACGTCGCGAGGACGTGGAGATAAGCACAACGTTTGATTATCGCTTTTTTTTTACAGGTTACGTCATCATGCAGCCGGACTTAGCGGTGAGTGATTGGCGTTAATTGGGGATGTTTTCTGTTTTTGAAGTGGTTGGAAATTATTCCGACTTATTATTGCAACTATGGATGATTAATGGACACGACTGGCGCGAAGAACGAGTGCATTATACAACGGGACAGATTGAAGTTATGAAAACAGGGGGAGGGTGGAAGGGATGATGGGGTGAGGTTCTGGAGAGGGTAGCAGAAATCATTAATTATTACTGCGAGAATTATTGTTTTGGGATTATTCGGGGAGTCCCACCAGAACGTCGGTTCTCTTTAGCAATTTAGGTGGATGTGATGCACGACGTATTTACAACTGTCGCAACTAATGAACGGCGTTTTTGTTGAAACTAACAGCACCGTTAAAGCCTTGGAGAATAGACCGCGATTAATGTTTCATAAAGTTGCCGCGGTAATACGTGTCAAGTGGGAAAAACAATGGAAATTGGCGGGCCGGCTCAGGCTGACAAATGCAACCTAACACAACCTAGGGGAAAGAGTGGCGAAAGTCAAGTCATCTTGTCTGCAACGGCCACCAAGTTCAAGTACTTAAACGAAGTAGTTTGAATCTAAAACAAAACCTGATGTAACTAATGTGAGACCCAACGCAGCAAAGTTGGAACAATTATAACTTTTCTCGATTTAAAATCTAGTTACTCAAAAAATATACACAAAAGTATTTGTAAAAGTTTTTTATGAAAAGGCAACCTAACGTAAAAATTATTTTTACTCAAAAAATAAATTTATTCGATAGGAAATAAATATTTGTTGTCCTTTTCAGCATTCTTTCTATTCGAGAATGCAGCCTAATGCCTAATGTAAAGGCAATTAAATGAAGCCTAATGTAACTAATTTTACACATCTTGTATAATTCTTGTCTTGAAATATCTTTTGATGTAACTAATTTAACGACCAAAAAAGTTTGTAAAAGCTTTTTATGAAAAGACAACCTAATGTAAAAATTATTTTTACTTAAAAAATAAATTTATCCGATAGAAAATAAATATTTGTTAACTTTTTCAGCATTATTTCTATTCGTGAATGCAGCCTAATGTAAAGACAATTAAGTGAAGCCTAATGTAACTAATTTTACACATCTTGTATAATTCTCGTCTTGAAATGTCTTTTGATGTAAATAGTGTAACGACCAAAGTTTGTAAAAGCTTTTTATGAAAAGACAACCTAATGTAAAAATTATTTTTACTCATAAAATAAATTTATCTGATAGGAAATAAATATTTGTTGTCTTATTCAGCATTCTTTCTATTCGAGAATGCAGCCTAATGTAAAGACAATTAAATAAAGCCTAATGTAACTAATTTTACACATCTTGTATAATTCTTGTCTTCAAATATCTTTTGATCCAACTAATGTAACGAAAAAAAAAGTTTCTACAACCAAAAATGACACCTAAAAACTAAACCTGATGTAACTTATCGAGATTCCTATGTTGTGGTTACTCCTATTCAAGAATCCAACCTAATGTAACCTATTTTCCCAATGTTTGTCTTGTTCAAAGGTTTTAAACGTAGCGCAGCTTCGAATAAAGAGCTCACCTTTCAAAAGATCGGCTAATTACCCTCCAAAACATCCCCCGTTTACGCCATCGTTATTACACCTTTTTCATCCCCTAATTGCCTTCGGTAAATCAAATCCGGCGTGCGGATGGATATAAATGCCCCTTTATAGAATTAGCGGGATGGCGTAACAAAAAAATCACCGGCGATCAATCCAGCTCGGGCCTTAAGATTACCGGATTAAACCGCGCATTATTTCTTTCCAACCCCCGCTTCACCCCCCTTCCATTTGCACACACAGACACACGTTTCTAACCCCCCAACCCCCCCACAGCGCATTCCATAAATCATTGCTGTTCCATAGTTGAAAAGGATTTAATTGGAGAGAAGACCACCCGGCCGTGTCGGGGGTGCAGGTGGTGGAACTTTAACCCCAAAATCAAGTTTTATTATTTTTACTCGTCACGAGAGAGGGAGAGAGAGAAAATTCCTTTCTTTCTATACGAAACGAAATAAAGACACGACACAATGGAAGTTGCGCGTCGCGAAGCTTTGTACGTCACGGACAACGGCGGCCGGGGTCGGTAATATAGAAAATTTCATTAATAACGGCTAACGAGCATTTGTGCAATCGTGTGTGCCATTGCGAGACAAAAGCGGTTCGAGGGATTAATAAAAAAGCGAATCTCGCACAATATTCATCAAGCGGGAGTCTGACGGCCGGACCAAAGAGGGGGCGCCACGAAGGGAGGGGGACAAAACCAACATGGCCAACGGAGGGGGGACAAAACTAATTTGCAAATTTGAGAAAATTGACAAAACACTGACAACTGGAGGCTGGAGGGAGGTGATTGTTAATAATTGACGCGCTTTTGTTTATCTTCCAAACATTTATTGGCCAATCGAAATCGTGCTGGGGACAGAAGGAGAGATCCGATTTTGACGTGTGAAGTTGCCAATGAGTAATGGCGTTCGGAGGGGAGGCAGTTTGCTTTATTGCGCCTCAAACTTCAAATAACTAAAAACGCCGCCGTAATCAGAGCGTCGACAGTGATTAATTCGAATCGCGCAAATAAATCAACGACGTACGTCTAACGTAATAAGGTGGCACGCGATGTAAGTTAGATATCTCTCTCCATATACATATATCTGTAAATTTCCCCCGAGACATTACGCGCGCTAATGATATATGATGAATTGAGCGAGAGCGCACGCCCCCGTAATTCATCTTAATCTTTGCCAGTCGAAAACTGGAAACTGATAAGTGTAACTCTGTGCGAGTTTAATTCGGCAACGCCGCATCCGGCCCGGCCGCCGCTTTCCCGAATCGGGGTTGTTATATTAAAACCGAACTAGACGGGCGGATGGCGGCGTCGCGACGTCACCTGCAGATGGTCGCAATTAATTACCTGGTCCCTGCATTGTGCACCGGGATATTCCGGGAACGGGGAGAAAGAGTGTAGGCACGAATTCAGACGATCAATCATCGACGTTAACCAAGATTTGTTGGAAAAATGAGCCGGCACGTAATTAATGATGGACGCCACCAATCGCGTTAGCGACGCTTTATTTTTCTAATCCTAGTCCGAGAGTTGCATTAATTTAAAAAAAAAAACAGCGACACCGGCGATTTTTTGAAGAGTTAATCGGTTGTCTCACCCCCTCAATCAACAATTATTTGCCTAATTTAGAAAATTTTCAAGCCTCAGCCTAGCGACGTAGGCAACTAACAATACATGAATGAAACTTTCCGCCACGTTGCCGAATTGGCCTACATTACTTTTTAATTTTGCCGCTACGTTGCCACGTTACTTAAACTCCTTTTGTAATTGTCGAAAATCTTGAATAATTTTCTCAAATACATTTGTCAGTTCTAAAATCTGTTTCGATCATCCCCCACTGCCGGTTAGAGCTCGCATGTTGCTAGCTAAGCTAATACCCGCTAATTTATGGATATAACATAGATGATTAAGCTTCAACGACCCCCTTCCTCCCTTTGCCGTCCCCGCGAGATGCTAATTTCCACGTCACGAGCATAACGGCTCCCCGGTATAAAACGCACCTGCCGTTTCCCACTAAAAATGACAAATGGCAGATCGAAACGCCTAAGGGTCGTGCGTCTAAATCATAGGGGATGTTTCGTAAATTCCACAACAATCCGGTTCGATGTGGGGAAAAATTGATCGGCAATCGTCTTGAATGATGGACGGATCTTTTAATTTTAGCAGAGGAAAACAAGGGATGACGGGCCACTTGCCGGTTTCCGCCGGTTTTGTTTTTTTTTTCGTAGGGATTTTTATGGGGGCGGTCGATCAAGGGCGGCCGCGAATTTGATTTAAGGCCGGAGAAACGGGCCGTGGCGAAGCAAGGCTTAGGGAAATCTGGCTGAGTGTAAGCGGAGGATTCAGGATAGAGAGGGAACTTCCAAAAACCGCCACTACTCTAACTCGAACGGGATAATTCGGTTTATTATTACATTAGGTTGAGCTTGAACCTTGTCAAAAGTCATATTTTATATGCTTACGCAAGGCTAAAAACACGATGTTTAGACATTAAGCTTCAAATGATCATCACATTATTAGAATAAATTTTTGAAAACGTTTACAACTAGGCTTTGCTACTCATTTACATCAGGTTGAAACCTTAATTATTAAAGGTTGAGCAGCATTTGCTACATTTACCTAAAATAACCTCACTTTTATATATCTGGGCACGGTTACAATTTCTGGTTACATTAGGTTTCACCCTTGAAAATGTTTACAACTAGACTTTGCTACTAATTTACATCAGGTTGAAACCTTAATTATTAAAGGTTGAGCAGCATTTGCTACATTTACCTAAAATAACCTCACTTTTATATATTTGAGCACGGTTACAATTTCTGGTTACATTAGGTTTTACTCTTGAAAATGTTCACAACTAGACTTTGCTACTAATTTACATCAGGTTGGAACCTTAAATATTGAAAGTTGAGCGGCATTTGCTACAATTAACTGATGTAACCTTAAATTTTAGGTATTTAGGCAAAGTTATAATTTCTGGTTACATTAGGTTGCGCTTTTAATATCGATCAACTTTTGCTGCCGATTTTCGTGGGGTTGAAGACTCAAATATTTGCGCCTTGTTTATTGAAAGCGGATCTACATTTGCTAAAAGACAGACCGTCCGAAACTTTGTTCGTTTTAGGTTTCCTCGTGTCACATGTTAGAATAAGGAATGTCCGCCTGGACGGAACGAACTGTCTCGTTTTCCAGCCCGTTCCCGACACGCTCCACCGATGACGATATTGCATTTTCCCTCTACCTCCACCGACCCCCTCTTCCCGAGTTCCTGTGACATCATACGAGAGGCCGACGTGACACGGGCCGCCGCCCCCATCACAACCAAAACACTATCGCTGCTGCCGTCGCCGTGGCACTTGTTCCTGACACCGGCCGCATTCACATCAGATTAATCGCCCCCCAGGTTATTGTCCACCGCACCGGTCAAACGCACCAACCTCCCCAATCCATCACCCTCTTCTCCTCACCACCATCGCCGTCATCGACCTACTCATTCTCCACCACACCCCCCAAAAATCGCTCTCTCCTCCCCCCTCGCGTCCGGATTTGCATTTGCTCGCAGTCTAACCTCGTTACATTACCGGAACGAAATTAGCTCAGTCGCTAAGAGTTGATTCAATTTATCCGTTGGCGGCGGCAAGGTGAAAGGTGTATCAACTCCCCCCTTTCTCAACCATGGGGAGAGGGGGGATGGCACCGGCGACAACGCATTACCTTTCAGCGAAACTAATGTATTCTCATTTGCGTCGAGGGGGCGCGAATTATTTGTTCGTTTGGGTCGGGATCCAAATTTTGGAGGGTTGAGGGCAACCCAAAAAACGAGGGGCAAGAGAGAGAGGGGAAAAAAAGTTAAAGTGTCTTCAGATGACCTTGAAAAAAATTTTCCGGCGTTTCTGCCTATGTTTTAAAAAAATTCTGACGTCATTACTGCTGCGTACTGGTTTTGACTAAATGGCACCGCAAGGACGCCGCCGCTATGCAGAAACATTTTGGCTCATAACAGATCGACAATGGGTCGAGGAGTTGTTTGGCGGATCCCGTGCACTTGTTTATCCAATTAGGGCTGCTGCATCTCGGATGTAGCTCGAAACATCTTGTCGAGTGGTAATCCAGCCAAATTGATTTGTTTCGTTTTTTTCCCAAGACGGCTTCTAATCGATTCAAGGGGAGTTAAGGATGGGCCGTCCCGTAATTGGCCGCCAGCTCCCGCAACGCCGATGAAGTAAACCGAAGATAAACACGATAACACTAAGAATCAACAGCAATTTGAGCACGAACCCACTTAGTAACGTACTCTGGTTCCAGCTTCTTCCACCAAACCGATAATTGCCAGTCAATATTGCCCTAATTGTGCCAACTAACCAGCAAAATAACAAAGCAAGAGGTGAAGGTGGTAGATACCTCGCCATTTATTTTGATTCTATAACTAACTACGTAAGATAAAGATGTGAAGTTTTCTAACGCTACTGGTTGTAGTTTCAGCACGCTCGCACAAATAAAAAAAGAAAATTATTGAAGAGGGTCAATGTTTGAAGATCGTGCTTAAGAATCGCGGATCTTTTCCACGACGCACCATTCCTCTCTTGTTCAATAGTGATTTTTGTTTGATCGACACAAATTACACGTCACGTCTTCCTCTTGCGGATGGGTAATTTAATTCCCGCCTGCTTATCTATCATCCTAATTGACAGGCTTGCCAACGTACCGGGCGTCCTTCTGTGCTGCTTCAACAACAACAACAATCGTTCTCTTTCTCTCTTTTGCTCGCAACTATCGCGAGCCATTCCGGAGTGTTATGCAGTTTTTATGTTGTTCCACGCGATTACGCTATCTTGACCATCGCAATGGCTGCAGATAAATAACATCGAGGAGCGGAATCTGGCCATAAATCGTTGGGGGAAAACGTTGACCGTGTGACAGGGAAACAGTCAATTAATCACCGGTGATAACCTCTAACCGCCTCTTGTACGAACGAGGCGACTTAAATCGAATCACGAGAACGACCGACGTAACGACGTTTGCGGACCGAAGACGCCTCCCGAAAAAGACTTCCAAGAGGTTTTTCTCTTCCAGCGTTTAAATCTTAGAATTTCAGACTGTTATTACCAGATTTTTTTGAAGATGTGAGAATTTTGTTTAGAGATAAAAGTGAGCGAACCGCAATGTCGCCAATATTTTCTGGTTTTTTGCGAAACGCTCCTTCGACTTTTTCTCGTTCCCGGATTTCCTTGACCTTTTCTGGACCGAAACAATGGCGAGTTTCCCTCATCAATCATAACCTAAAATCATTAATCCAATCCACTTAATTTGCTCTCCTTTTATGCGTTGCCGATCGTCGATGCGACGATCAATCACGTTAAATTCCGCGGAGCGTCGCGACGCCCATCCGTCAAAAATCTCCGTATACAGTTTTTCCACGGCCACAGCAAACGTCCGGACGTGCCGTCAATTTTTAAATCTGGACCGGTCGCGGTGGCGATAGAGGTCGAGAAGAAAGAGGACAACCGCACAATGGCCGCGTGAAATAGGTTAGCTGATCACCGTCTCGACGGGATGGAACCGGTGTAAAAGTCGATCCCGAGAGATTACTAGTTTCATGAACTTTAAATTGGAGGTTTATGGTTTTTGAGTCAATATTTGAAATAAAGTCGGAAAGGTTGATGGGCGAGTTGAGGCCGAACTCTTGTAATTTCCGCGATTCTGGAGGAAATGGAAGGAAACAACAACGGAATTTTTGTTCGAAAGTCACGCGTTTGAGTTCAAAGAATCGTAAAACTTCATTTGGAGAGTGCTTTCGGAACGGTCGAAGTAACTCGCAACCAAGTTGAAAAGACAAAGTGCTGTTGCTATAACCGTGCAGCAGTCTCCAGTGCACCGTAACTTGTTTTGATAAACACATAGCAGCAACCGCGTTGCAGAGGTATGTGCCAACCAGATAAATTGCTACTGGTGTAACTTCCGTCTCTACAATCCAATGACACCGTACCAAATTAAATGTACGACGTTTTGGTGCATAATCGGTACATCTTTAACCATGCTCAGTTCCCGGAAGCGCTAGTTTGTCTCAAGAGTTGCTAAACGTGCCTTTACGGAAAAACTATGGAAAATGTTGATAATTAAATTTTTTTTTAAAATCGCCAAAAATAGTGTTGTGCCAAAGATGCTTGAAGAGTAGTAAAAAAACAATGATAGTACCTAACCAACAACTGAAAAAAAGTAAAAATCACACAAAAACTTTGAGGGAGAAATATGCCGTGGAATTGATGCTGGGCGGGTCTTTTTATCGCAGGTGTTTGTGGATGTGTTTTTGACACTCCTCCCGCCGGCATTGTTGCCGAATTAAAGAAAGGACCGTTTCGTGTTGTGATCGCGGTTCCTGCACGATTTCCGCTCGTTAAATGGCCGCCATCACGCGAACATAACGCTGGGATAAGGACCTGGGAAAAGGTCCGGAGCGAGATCGGAGATATCGTCTCAATAAAAACCCCGATTTTTGTTAATGCCTCCCTCTCATACGCTCAAATCAACGTTATCGTTCCCTTTCATTAGGCGTCGAGGCGGCCGACGGGGTCTCACCTCCCGACCCTTCAATCAATCGAAATCTGGCATTGCCGGGTACAAATCCGGCCCGAAGAACGGAACGGAGGCAACACGCCGAAAAACCGCACAAACACGCCGCCCCCCCCAAACAATCTGCATAACCCGACCGACAAAATTTTTATTGAATTTCCAGAAACGCCGCCCCCCAAATCCCCCTTTGCCGATACTCGCGTTTTAATCCTGCACTCTTCCCCGAGCGACAAGAGTGGATTCTGTGTAATCCCCCCGCTGTTCAAGGATCATTTGTCGGGATCCTCGACCGGAATTTCTTTGTGGGAACATTCATCAAGTTTGCGGCAAGAGTTTTTCCCCCCGCCGGTTTCGGGGAGATTAATTCAATTTTCGACGGCCAAACCAACTGGATCGTTTCCGTTACAACAGAAACAATATGTGTGACGAGGTTCAATCAAAGAAACATCGAGGCGGCGGCGGCGGCGGTTTCCCTTCCAGGGCCGGTCCGGAAATGGAAACTTCGCTTTCAAATTAGCCGGATTTGACGTTATGTAACTGAATTTTGCAATTTTAAGAACGAGTTTCTCTTTGTATCTTAAATAAAATGAGTTGCACTGAATCTGCATAGTTCCTACGTCCATTAGGATGATTGCTCAATTTTCGTATAAAAGTTTTGCATAGGACTGCGCTTCCAGGGGTGAAATTTAAAATGTAATAACGCTAACGTTACAAGACGTAAAGCATCCTGATCACTTTGATGTCGCAAACTCGCGGAATTGCCCCGTATTTACCCACAAACTGCCTGACATATGACTTTAATGTAAAATACGCGACTCAGTTAAGGGTGCTGCGACTTATTCGAGGCATAAATATTTGAATTAAAATCCGCCACTGCGATAGCTACGAGAAAAAACATTTGACGCTAAATCAAAACTCCGTCTTGCTACTCAGTCAATTCTCAAAATGGTGATCCTCCGGAATCGGCTTAAACGTCACTTGGTCCGTCGTCCATTACCAGAAATAATCAGAGCGGCTTAGTCCGTTATTCTAGTTGCGGTTCCGATTTCATAGGAAATTGGTCGACGCACTCTTGATAAAACCCGACGACTCCTCGAGCACCCTCGCAGCCTCCTCTCAACGGCCTAATCGGTCAAGCGTATAACAAACCATCAAGCGGATTAGCGAAATATCGGAATAATCCCCGGTTTTCGGATCAGGTGGCCATAGTAATAAGTCGCAGTTGTTTCCGACCTCACGCACACTACGACCAAATAAAAATCGACACCAATTGAATCGTAGCTGGGCGAGTAAAAGTCAACGCCGCCTGTTAAAATCCGTAAAAACTTGTTTTTATTACGTCGATTTGAGGTGACCGAGGATTATTATTACGTTATTACGGTCACGTAACAAAACGAAATCGAAACCCTTCACGACGACTCTCACAATGTTTTCTTATCCCTGTCGCAGAACTGGTTCAATATAATATCGTTGACGTCATCTGGTGCGGATATTGTTTTCGCGACAACTGTCTTTCTAAAAAGACGGCGATGAGCAGCATTGTGACGTCAGTGAATGCGTTTGACATCCTCAAAGGTTCGTTTCGAGATAACGAACCGGGGGAGACGGCAAATTGATCAAGTGGCGGAGGTTGCAACGGAGTTCTTAAATTTTCTAAAAATTTGTTCAAAAAATTTGTTATTAAATCGGTCCAAATTTTTTCTGAAGCAATTTATTAAAACTAGTAGGTACACCTTTAAAAAGCTTTCTGTACAACTATTAAGTAGTGTTGTTTTTGTTAAAAAATAGAGTAGAGTTAGGAATCAAAGTTACGATTAACAAGCCAGATGAAGCAATTTTGTGCACATGACATATTAATAATTACGTAGCAAATAGCTCAACTTTCGAATTTTAGTTAATTACTTTGCAAAATTAGATTTTAGCATTGTCTAGCCAACAAAAGCACGTGTAGCTCATTGCGGTCGTCTCCCTCATTTCGGCATAGAACTGGCAGTTACTTAGTTAAGAGTACACGTTCTGTTCGTTGAAATCACGTTACAGTGAGTTGAAACAAAAACAAAATATTTCCCTTCCCTCCCCAATTCCCTCCTTGTTGAAAATGGTTATATAGCTCGCATTATCCCCATCGTCTGGCGGATATTGTTACCGCATTCAGCTGTCTCTTAAACGGCCCTCTTTATTGTGACTTCATTGTGGATGCGTTTGACGTTTCCATAGCTTTCTTTTCTCGAGATAACGAACCGAGGACGTGATATTAATTAAGTAGGCGGAGGGTCGACCACCTGATTTTTGCGGATTTTGTTGACGATTTAGGGGTGCTGGTCGAGAGAGGGGCGGCGGCCGGAAACGGTCCCGACGACGATAAACAGCAATAATCGCGGCGGCTATAAATTAAATTAATCTCATGCCGAAACTCCATTCTAAATAAATTGGTTGGAAGGACGTAAATAACGGGAGCTGGAGGCAGTTCGCGATATAGGCCCTCCAAAGAGAAGTTGGCGCTATAAAGAGCGATCATGGGGCCGGCCCCGGAAGATCACAATCACCAGGAGTCATTTCAATATCTTCAATCAATAGGTATCTTGATGTTGAAAGAAATTGAAACTTTTCTACAAATTTATTTGACTTCTAAGCTCCAGATGCATCAAGCATCTCTTTGTAGCCTTAAGGCGCCAAGAATCTCGCTAGAAAGGGAGTACTGTGGCGGCCTCCGCATTTTGTCTGAAGAGTTGCTAAACTTGGCTTTACGGAAAAACTATGGAAAATGTTGATAATTAAATTTTCTTTCCGCATAAAGTCGTATTTATGCCCAGGTTAAACTTCAAAGTATTCTTACTCCTCTTTACGACCAAAGAACTAGCCGCAGAAGCGGGTCGCCATAAAACCACCCCATTAGTGACGAGATCCGATCTGAACTTTCAACGATTCTAAATTTCGAGACTCTTTGTTTTAGAGACGACTCGCACAAAGGGAATTATTTTCAACAAATAGTTTCCGGGAAATTTTAATGAAACTTTATAGTTGGCTGATGGTATTTAACGCATGACATCATTTTTAACGTTAAACAGTAATTAAATTCAACGGTTTTCGGTGCAATAAAACTCGCTTCTCTTCTCCATTTAACATTTTAATGAGGTTCCTCGCGTTTCCTGCACCTCGTAATGGATGCATTTTCTAGACGATTATCCCGGAATAACATCAGTTAAAACTGCACTTGCACCATTATGTAGTCTTTGAAAATAAAAAATTCTGACATCAGAAACGAGGATCTTAAAAAAACACAAAAAATTTGACGTAATCAATAATTTATGAGCAAAGCGCGACACGCTTACATCAAGTCACCTTATTGCCTACGCCTCCCTTGACACTCCCGAATTAAACGGTAATTAACGATTCCACCTCCTCGCTCTATCGGCAATTACTCAATAGGGAAAGAGTCGACAATGCTGCCAATCGCAAAACAAAATTTGTTACTAAATTTCCCTTTGTCGATCGACAAGTAAAGACAATAATTACATTTCTGCCAAGATTGCCGCCGAGAAGGGCGATTTGTTGTTTTGAAACGTGAGAAAATCGGTCGCCAAATACACGAGATTTAATTGGGAGAAACAACAGAAGCGGAAGATGCGACGAACACACGGAACTGGTAATTTCGCAAATGGAAGCTGAAATTTTTGCACAGTTGGCAACGATGCGAGTAAACAAGTGAAGAAAACAACAAGCCATTACGATCGTTGTTGATACTAAAGTTAAAGCAACCGGTCTCGACAAGTTTCACACTTTTTTAGACTTGCCGTCATTTTAGCGGTGGCAACCCTTAACTAGGAAGATTTTTCTAGAAACAATTTTGCTCGATTTAAGGATCAAAACTTCCCTAAGGTTAACTCTATAAATATTACCATTTTGGAACTGCGAGGTTGAGGCTGTCCTCAATTTCTTGGTAAAAATTGAATAGGCAGCAGGAGCCAAATGGCTATGCATAAATGATGAACATGTTTAGGTAAAGACATGCACTTATTCGTTTTGCAAACAGCTAAAACAGTCGTATCAAGTAGGTGCTCTATATTCTAAAAGGCACATAACGGTTCACTTATTCATAAATTCGAAGCATTTCCGAGATTTCGCCATCTCTTTCAGTCCTAATACCGGCAAGTTTCTTTTAAAATATGTCCATGTAGCTTCGTACTTTCATCCCTTAATAGTGTTGTTACCCAGGCAATATGCAGCTTTGAAAATTGAACTCCTAAATATAACGTTACGAGTCCAATTTCGTGTTTTCGTTGCACTCATTATTTTTAATGTCGTTAGTTTGTCGCAGCGAGCTCCACTAATGGCCAAAACTAACATCAAACGTTTCAAACAAAATTTCGTTAAAATTTTTTTTTTTTTGGCAGTCAGTCCCGATTTGCTGGTTGCGAAATTGATCGATTTTAATCCCGTAATTAAGAAAGGTGGCTGGGGATGAACGCGCCTTCTTTTAATTATTCCTGGAGCGTTCAGAAAAAATAGGGGGCGATTAACCCGGGTTGCCAACGTTCACCGGACACTTTGTCCGGCAATGAGATATTGAAGAGGGTCGGTCGCGCTTTTTACCCTCTGCTGCACTACTCTTGATTGAAGTTTGCGTTCTTTTTCTGGAAATTGGGAGGAGAGATCCGATAAAAATCACGATCGGCAGGGGGGATTTTTAATTCCGTTAGGACGGGTTAGAAAAAAAATTGGCAGGGAATACGTCGGACGGGATTCGTTTGAATAGATACGGGATGTTGGAAGAGAGGAAACAAATATAAAATGCGGGCGAGGAAGGGAGAGACAACATTTACTTTTCTTTGATTGCGTTGAGGGGGACAGATAACAGAGTTCAAATTTAGAATTTGTTTTTTCCTAAAAAGCAATTTATTATCTATTATTTTCTAGAAATTAAATTATAAGATCTTCTGTTTTTTTATTAATAAAAAATAATAAAAAAAATTATTCAAAGAATTACTTTAAAAAAATGTTCTTACTTATAAACAAATTTGAAAAATTGGTTGTTTCTTAATTAAGTTCTTGAGCTGACTCTGTCAAAGCTACAAACTTGTTTGAAGACTTTGAAAAAAGAATTTGGAAACTTTTGTCTTCTAGTCTGTGCAAGGTGTTGGAAGTCTTTTTTGTAACATGATCCGGTCTTCACCGTTTGCTCGATAATTAACATTAACATCCCGTAAACAGCACAATTGCTACCGCAAACATTCCATCAATTACCCAACTGGTCTCGATTAGTAGTTAAACGCGTAATAATGCAATTAGCCTCCCAATCATCCCTATCGATTAATTGAAGAGCTAAAACGTCGAAAAATCTTTGTCATTAATCGGCCCAACCGATTCAAAGATTTTTTGCATAATTGATGCATCAGCTGGATGTTTGATTAATTGCCTAATTGCCGATTACTAATTAATAAGCGATAGTGGTGCCTCCACCAACCAAATTAAAAGTCTCTCTATAACTCTATTGAAACAGTGATGACGACGAAGAAGTGGTTTTTGCGTCGCGACAATTTTGCATTATTTATGCACTAAAAGAGTTGAGCAACATTACGTTGTACTAGACGGACGATTTGGAATTATTCAACGACTTCGAACTTATAGTGCAGCAGTCGTGGATTTCCGGTGGAAATTTAAATATTAACGGGAAACCGGGAATGGGTGGATTTTTATGGGGGTCGTTATCGGACGAAAATCGGGGATAAATTGAAAATTTCCTGAGGGAATTCCACCAACCCTCGCAAAAGTTTTAAATAAATCACTGGAAACAACCGCAACAACGACCTAATTAATGACAGCACAGTCGCCATAACGAGATGTAACGAATTTGGTGACGACGTTCTCCAATCGTCTTTTATTGCGTTGGATCAGAAGCTGTGAATTATGGCCGTCGATACGACCGCTTACATATTTTCATGTTCCAAGTCTTAAATCACTATTTATCGCGATATTGACGCCGTATCGTAACACTGCAGGAATTATGGTCCGATCTTTTTAATACCAACCAATTCTGTAGAAGATAATAATGAGGGGTTGAAGATCAGATTTTCAAAAATTTTGAAAGAAAAAAGTCATTTTTTTATTTTCTGTAATATTAAAAGAGACAAATTTCTCTTTATTATTTATTTCCCATTTTGGCTAAGGGTAAATAGCAATAAATGTTAAAAGTGTGGGTTGAGGAAAAAAATTTATTGATGAATTGGTGATATGGCAAATTGTAGATAAATTAGTTAACTGTGCGAAATACAATATGGGGGTGGCTAGGAGTGGGAGCCTAGCCTTCTCTAATTATTTGTATGATAATGCCCTTCACAACAGGATAATTATTAACAAACTGGTCATGACATTGTTTCAAACTCCAAATAGTTATTTGTTCGTATCTAATTACCGTTGGCAACATTGCATTTGAAACTTTCATTAAACCCGCATCTCATCGGGCGATACAATATTGCGACCAAAGTTCTGGATGCACAACCAGATCCGCAATAGAATCGCATCCTCGACTCCCCTCTCACACACCTGTTGAATTTTTTTTTCTCCTCTCCCCACTTCTCTCTTTTTAATTTACGACGTCGCGTGAACGGACCTTAATGACGTTCCGGGATTTTTCCGGAAAAACCGGATTTATCGCGGAAGTCGAGGGGGTGGCGAGTCGTAGGGATAAATCGCGACCGGATCTGATAATAATTTTGCTCGTGTGTGGGCGGATGGCTCACTTAGCATACATAAAAGCGTCGCGACGCGGCAGTTAAAAATGTCGCACGACGAATTTATGCGCGGGATCGAGTTGGCCGGGCTTTAACCGGCAACTCACCGCCGTACCACCTGTCATACCCATCTGCGGCGCCACGTAATTTCCTCACCCCAAATCAAAAATTTTTGGGAAAGCTCCACATGAGTCTTTTTATGTGCTACCTCCACCTAACTTCCCCCCCCTTTCCCTTTTTTAATAGTAACATTTTCGAAGTGACTAAGACTTTTCAGTGTTTATGAAACGGTGTCGCTTTTTTGTTGAGGTGTGGTGTTTATGGATGCGGCGTCGCGACGCCGCTTTCGGTTTCGTCCCTGTTCCGTTATTAATCGACGTTATAAATTCGGTTATTAAATTGTTTGTTAAGCGCCCTGTTTATTCAGACGTCTATTGTGCTCATTTGAATACCCGAACGGGTTTGACTTAAGTGCCTATTCAGATCCTAGTTAAACTTTAACGACAATACTTGAGTAGCTGGCAATTTTGGAAGTTGCGTTGAGCTGCAGCAGTTACATCGTTCTGTGTTCGAAAATAGAAAGTTTTTCGGAAGTTTCGGTCCAGACGCTCCCAGACAATGGAGTGGATCAATTTTTTATGTTGAGGCCCCCCCGTATCGCAACAACAAGACTCACGGCATCCAATGACGTTGCGTAATTCCGGACATTATTCATCGTCCGCCGGGAATCCGCTGAGAAATAACCAAACATTTACCTGAGCGACGCCGTTTTATTGCCTTATCGGGAGTCGAGTGGAACGCAATTCGGGGACAATAGTGATCGAAACAACCCCACAAAACACAATAACCCGGCAAAAAACTTGTTTTCAACTTATTGAAAGGGAAAATGTGAAAGCGACGCGTATTTCACAAGCAACATGATTCAGCTAGTCGCCCTAGGGTTCAGCAAAAATTTGTTTTTTCTCAAAATTTGTGTAAGTACCAAGACAAGCTTTCCTAGTAATTGCAACGCCTATAAAAAAATTATTTTTATTTTATTTTGAATATTTTTGGTAGATTTAATTTATTTAGTACCTATTTATGGAGAAACTATGGAAAACGTAGATAAATAGAATTTTATATCTTTATACGCCGACAAGAGTGTTTTGTTAAAAATTTTAAAGGTAAAGAATAAAATACAAAAACGCTCCTAAAGTTTAATAATACGCCCCCTCTCCCGCCTCTGAGTACGTTAGGCTTGTCCGCTCGGGGCGTCGAAATTCGTGCCGGACGCACAATAGACCTCTGCTCCTGAGCCACTGACTCACATTAAGTTGGCAAATTAGCGAATCTCAGCCGCAATACGTTAACGCAATGCAACAACAAGAAACTTTAATTAATTACTATCTAGAATTCCGCCACAATATTCAAGCAGGGCGCATGTTAACTCACAAAGTTATCCAACCCCCTTAGGTGACCTGAATCGCATCGTCTTCACCCCTGCATCGCAACAGGAAATCGTTGCTGCAACACCAACTCACATTAATAAATCTCATTGTCGGTCGAACGACTCGCTTCATTGAACCTCGATCGTTGCGGATCATTGCAATTCTTCATGTCAGTCTGGAAAAGACAAAAAACTGTCAGGAAGGGGATAAGGCGGAGAGGGTGAGAGTGTCGACCTCCCTCGATTATTGTGCCAACGTTCCGATATCGAAGCAGCAATCTCCAATAAAACTTTGCACGCCTAACAGCTTGTTGAATCGCAACGGGCGACGCTTTTTTCCCGCCGTCTCAGCACAACGGCGACACACAAAAGAAGCGCCAACTTAAGCGAAGCCGAACAAGAGACAACTGTCGTTAAAGTCCGCTTAGTCTTGCAACGACAGGAACCGCAACCGACGTCTAATCGCAAGGGATACCGGGAGTGGAAGAACGTGTAGGTTAATATGCTTTAATTTAAATTCTTTTGCAGTGTGAGGGTGGCAACACTTGCAGGCCGTCTTGATGAGCAATTTTGGTTTAGTTGCGCTAATGCCAACGAGTTGTTTTGTTACTGGAATAAATTAGAAGTAGTAATAGTAGTAATTAGAAGTAGCAAAAGAATGATCTTACTGGAGCTGACCGGTACCGATCTTTATCGTCCATATTGAAATGGGTGCAGTTGATCACCTGATCATCTTTTGCTGCGGAATAAAGAAACACGCTACCTTTTGTGAGACACTTCGATGTCGTATATTTTGAATGTGTTTGAACTCTCAAGTGTCGTATATGCTGAATGTGTTTGAAATTTTGGCAAAATTTGCGAGGACGGTTTCCGGTTGGTGGAGTTCCAAAGGTCTCTTGCCATCTTTAACGAGTTGGTTTAAAATATAACTTCCGTCCAAAGAAAGATTTCCTGCAACATTAAATGGCTCAGATGTCATATATGCTGAATGTGTTTGAACTCTCAAATGTCGTATATTTTAGATGTGTTTTGAATTCTGGAAAAATTTGCGAGGGCGGTTTCCGGTCGGTGGAGTTGCGAAGGTTTCTTGCCATCTTTAGCAGATCGGCTCCAAATGTGATTTGCTTTTGAAAGGAGATTTTTTGCAACATTAAGTGGCTCAGATGTCGTATATTTTCAATGTGTTTGAACTCTCAAGTGTCGTATATGCCAAATGTGTTTGAAATTTTGGCAAAATTTGCAAGGTCGGTTTCCGGTCGGTGAGGTTGCGGAGATCACTTGCCATCTTTAGCGGATCGGTTCAAAATATGACTCGCCTCCGAAAGGAGATTTCTTGCAACATTAAGTGGCACGGTCGATAACCGAAAGAGCGGCACTTCCATCCACGCACTTAAAACACACCGCCTTCGTTCCTTAATCCTGAGAGACGTCTTTGCCCACATCGACCCCTCGTCTGCCAAATCGATCGTTCGATACATCCAAGCCAAAAACCCCGAGATTCCGCTCCGACCATTACCGTAATTGTGATTGCGGGCGGTCGCGCCCGATTCCAATTCGGAAATTGTAAAAATTCCAAGTAGATTGCGAGGACGAAGAAAGGGAAGAAAACCAAAGTTGATTCGAGCAAACACCGGAAACGACGACGACGAGAGAAAGAAAAAAATTATTCGGAACGTTACCAAACCGGAAATTTCGACGTTAATTAAATTTGAGTTTGTAGTTTGCGGCCGAACTAAACGAGCTCTCGTACTACCTGACGCAAACAGCTGCCAGTCAATGTTTTTCAACTTCCCGTTAAGTCCGGACTATAGAGAGAGTTTCGGGTTGCGGGATTCGGTCGTGATACCATCGCAGGAATTTACGTTTTGGAACTGTCCGACTTCCGCTCAGATTATCTCGACTATAATCGATTTATTGGAGCTAGGGCCGAATATAGCAACAGAACGCAGGTCGGGGGGGTATTTTTAATTTTCCAACCCCGGCTCGAACGAAGAACCGGCAACTAGAAGCTTATCAATTAGGGAGCCCTCCGGTCAATTCCGTCGATTGGGCATTAAAGTATTAACTCTGACTAGATTTGCTTCAACTGTTTAATTCTCTCTCGCATCTCCAGCGCCCTATACGCTTCATTGCAGTAATTTTGCCACCACGACACTAATTATTAGAAACTGTTGTTATAACTGCAACAAATCATCATTCATAACCCTTACTTGCAATTATTTTTGACAGTTATTCTAAAGTCTCCAGTTTTTGAAATAATTAATCACCGATGGATGTGGCATCTGTTCGGTTGAATTCTGTTTCGTTCCGACCCAGGCGAGTCTTATTCTTTTGTTTATATTCTTGCGAAGCGAAGGGTGCGTTGCCCGTTCTTCGCGTATTCACCCCACGTCGTCTTCCATCAAGGCGGCTTTGCGGAAGGTATCTGTCTATGCGGTAGCAGGTGTACTATAAAATCCACTGCAGCTACACTCACTATGGTCGCCGTTATAAAGAACGAGCCCGTAAAATGGAAGACCGAAAGGGACGCTGAATTGGCGCCAAATATTACTTCACGGTTATAAAGTATCTCGATGAGCTGGGCGCACTGTTTCCTTCTCCCTTCGTTCTCGCCGCTCTTTCGCAATTATTTCGTTTCCGAATTTTACGGGTTGGACGAGCCGCCATTACGCCAAGAAAAGTCGGAGGGTTTTATGGACGCGTCGGATATCTACCGACGTCTAATTAGGACACTAGCAGCTCGAGTGGCGGGAAATAAAACGAATTATGGAGGAGAAGATGGAATATCGGGCAAATACGACGAGGTTTAGAGACACCTGAGTCGATTTTGGTGGAAAGACGAAAAACTTTAACTTTTTATAAAAAAAGAAAATTTATGAAAAATTTAGCTTTAGCCAGGTCAACTGGCTGCTAACTCCAAATATTGTGTCGCTGACATTAAATTTGTGCCGATTTCATTGCGTAACAACGCTGCTGTTTGTCGGTGTATCCTATTGTTAGACTGTCAGCTGCAAAAAGGGTCGAGAGGTCGTAAAACCTTGGCCTCTCCCAAGGTCGTTCGTTTTGTTTCATCCCACTATGATCAATGGCGGCTTGATTAATAGCCTCGGCCACCTGAAAACAAATCATTCCTGTTTTTTGTGGGTTGCAAAATGATCGAAACCGGACCCGGAACAGCGTCCCTCTCTCCCCTTTTGGTCCGCCCTTCAAACATCGATACCGGCCCGTCTGTCTTTTCGCCCGTCATTCCCCGATAATCGCGCTCAGATCGAAGGGGATATAATAAATGACCTCGCCGACCCAGGTCGACTGTCAAATGCAACCGAACCAACCCCTGGACCCCGGACGACGTCAGCACGATTTCTTTCGACGACGACGCCGCCGTTCCTCAGATGGTAGTAAAGTGATTACGTTGTCGATGAGGCGAAAATTGCCTTCTTTTATGCGGAAAGCGACGTGAGGAGATTGGTCGAGATATTTGAATAAGGCCAGGGGACGTTTTTATTGCGTCGTGGATGCTGTTTGGTCATTGTGCATATATGGACGGAAGTCATCGTTGAGAATAAGCGTTTCCAAGTTTTGTCGTCGGGGGCAAAACGGCGGTTTCTCGTGTAAACGCGTCTTCGATGGATGAAATTCAATGGCTGGGGAACGATTCACAAAAGATTCAGCCCCGGGGAGCGGGTGTAACAGCCGCGGAATAGAGTCCTGACAGCGCAGCAAGTAAGCTGACAATATTCCAATTTACAACGACCAGAGCGATTTGCCTCGCCCCACTGACCTGCAGAGGGTTTCCCTCGGAACAGAAGCATCGCAATAACTAATTGTTATTGCTACTAAACATTGCTTTATGTTAATGACTAAACAACAAACAGGTTGGAGAATAGTTTTGCTGTTAAATGTTTTGACACAACAACATATGTAAATTTATTGAAGCACATCGTCCCCAAAGTGTGGAGCGCTCTACGTGTTCTGACAAAGGAACTAGCTGTGGTCATGTAAATTGCATTAACTAATAGATGAGGAAACAGTAGTCGCTTGGGAAAACTGAATAAGTTGTTGGGTTGAACTCTTAGGGGAGAAGATTAAACATTGATGTAGGCAAGGAAAGGAGAAAAAGTGATGGTGGAAAGAAATGACTATTTATAACAATGCGTAGTTAAGAGGGAAAGAGCTACACCAAGCTATCTCTATCTTGCAGCAATTTTTAATGTAAACGTGCCACTTCAGATAAACGAGACAAGTCGTTCAAAGAATTGACTAAATGCATTGAGAGCAGCTACTAGTACAACAAAGCAAGATGACCAAACAGAAAAGTAACCATACATTGTGCACCCCGTTAGGGCCCCCCGGGGGGCGGCATGTAGGGGAGCAGCGCAGCTGCGAACCCGACTTGCAACATGACCCCCGTTCGGTCCCAAGACAAAGATGCCTAAGGGAGCCCAACAAACATGGTAGCCAAAAAATATAAAAAATCGCCCCCCTCACCCAAAACTTCCCTTCTCAAAAATAAAACCAAACACCGTTCAAAGATTACCTTCAATAACTTGAAACTTCTCTAGATAGAAGGGCAAAACCTTAGTTGTGCAATGTATTGTATAAAAAAGCTCTGGATGGTTGGAGGATAAAAATAAAATAATTAAAATTTAAGTACAACTTCAACTTGTCAGGGAGATATCGATCAAAGTTAAACTCTTGGAAGCGAAGGTACCGAGGGTGTTTCTGTTCCGAGTTGTTAAAAATGGCCGCCGTGCGTGCCGCGAATTTGCGTGAAAATCTGTTTTTTCCTGCGAAAGCCCGAAGTGTTCCTGGAGGGAAATCGGTAATAAAGTCAGTGGCAAGCCGATGGCAGTCATATGTTGGAGGAAATTTATTAAAAGAAAAAATTCATGAATGATTCATGAACGGAAACCGGATAAATGTTGTCGGCAATCGGTGGCGCTTTCAACCTCAAAACTTTCCCCCAGCCGAAGATGGCACGACTTAATTGAAACGACCACAATTTTTCGCCTAAAATTTGCCATTTCCTCACTTCCTAACGTTTTGGAGAGGCGTTTAGCGAAAACACACCAATTTAATAGTAGATGAGTTGCCCTAAAGTTAAGCGCTTGATGAAGGTTACATTATAGAAAAGGAAACGAGTGACTGGCCGAGCAGAGATTATATTTAACTCGTGCTTAAAACCTCCCTCGATCAACCCTGTTTGTTTGCCCAGTCATAATAGCCCTTTCTACATTATTAAGTTCGGCGGCCCTCCTTCAGGTCCGTCCCTGAATATTTAACAATCAATCCGTGGATCCTTTTTGCCCTCCACGTTTACGACGTATTAACGTAAAGATTACGCGGTGTACAAGTTACGGTCATGAAACGCTCTCGGATTACGTCCGGATTAACTCCTCCGGGCTATATTAAAGCCATAGACCGGAACGCCTGGCTGTCTCCGGGATCTATGACTCTGCACCGCCATAACTGCCGGGACCTCGCCAAGATCAGACCTGACGCCGCAAACACGTAACGTCAATGATCCCCATAACACCCAAAGAAAAACCAATTTAACAAGAGTTTTTGAAATTTTAGGTTAATTGTCTAAGTCTCAAAATCTGAGTCGTTTAGAGAAAAATTGCCAACGACCGCAACGACTCCGCGTCCTGCTTATCTCCACGTTGTTTATCGACGTCCCGCCGGCGTTCCCGTCCACCCTTAGGGAAACCGCCCCTTGACGTAAATGTCGATACTATATGCGACATTAAAGACGTTAGCGCGACGTCGGGCTCTTTGCCGGGGAACGGGGTGGGCGCAACGATCACGGCACTCTACGATGCCGCCATAATACTACATGTGAGTTTGACCTTGAACGAGGTTGTCGCTTTGTCAGGGGACCTCGAGAGATATTGTTGATCCCGGATCTAGCTTTTCTCCGTTCTCAGGTCTCACAGGTCCGACAGACCGACTATATAAGAACCCTCGCTTGCTCCTTGCGGGTCTCGATAAAGGGACGCACCATAATAATTGTCTTCATTGGGGTTAACTGCTAATTAGACGTCGTGAAGTATATGGAGAGAGGCGGAATACTTGGAGAAGTGGTTAGATAAGAGTTATTTACGTCGAGGAGGCGAAACTAAAACGGGCTAATCGCTGGAGTTTTTAGCTTGAATTTTCGGCAATTAGAACAAGTTGCACAACGTTAATGGCACGCTTATGGCTTATGACGACTTAAGGACGTTACTTAGTATTTTTCAAAGTTATTATACAATTTGTTAGTTTCAAGGAAAATCAACAGTTGACGTACTGAGACAAGTACTTTAATGAAAGGTCATATAATATTATCTAAAGCTTCCCTAAGTGCAAGAGCCCGTAAAGATTTTACTTCACCCTTGTGCAGTGCCATTTTAGAAATTTCTTAAAGTATATAATTTATTTGAGAAATCTTTGGGAAAACGATGGAGAATGTAGATAATAAAATAATAATTTTTAACGCGTTGACAAGAATGTTGTGTCATTTGGCTACTAGACAATTGCTGTTAAGCTCGATGACGTCGTCGCCGGCTTGCCGTTAACACATCACGGCACTCTGGGATGACGGCTGACGTCGCGACTTAGAAGTTGTTGGGCGTGCGTCGCTCCGGGCCAAAACTGGTAAGCGGATCATCGGCGGCGCGTCCGATTATCGCGGACTTAGGCCTCGTTTGGACCTTGTGCTGGTGGCGCTCCCCCTCGTTTGACTCGCCAATCTCTTCGGTCCCATCGACGGAGGTCCCCGGAAAAGACGAAGAACCATTTGGCGAGCATTTTTTATCGTCACCGTGAGACGTCGAGGTCGACAGGAGAGGACGACGCAAACACGATTTAACCTCGTTCCTTTTTTACACGTCTCGACCCCTCCTCGAACAGATAAAATGGAGGTCGACAACGATTGATCCTGGAGCCCTTTATCACTTCCGGAACTCGGCGATTTTTCATCCTGTTAAAACACGTCGACGGGAGGCGACGCGAGAAAATGATTTGAAAAGGTGGTGGTAGGTGGGGTGGCGGGATAAAATGAAGGAAGGAAAAGGGTGAAGGTCTCGAAGGAACGGAACTAATTACTCGACAAAGAACTCGCGTTATTGCTCGGGAATTTGTTGTAATTCCGACACGTAATTCCCGGGATTTGCCCACAAACGGGGGAGAGATCATTGAAGAGACCATTAAAAAGCAAAATGAAATCTCATCTTCGGAAATAAATAACTCGAGAGGGAGCCGCTGCTGCCGCCTCACTTGATCGAGTTCCCCAAAGTTATGCTTTCGTTAATTCGGGGCTCCCGTCGTTGCCTCTCGCTCCCCAATAATTTACCAGAGGCAACGAGTCGAACCAGAAGAAAAATCGCAGCCAAGACTCCCGTGACCCGTCGCACTATAAAACTTAGAAGAGGATAGATATCCAGTTTTAGTCACAGTAATTAAGTAATTAGTAATTGAGATGTTGCCTTTATGACAGCTTTACTAAAACTGACTTAAAACTCATTGACCTTATATAGTCTAACCTAATGCACACGACTCCACAGTATTGGACACGACACCATGATACACCCAGTGACGGCCAAAAGAACAAAAAATGATCACCTCGTCTCGACGAAGGGCGGATCAATAAATAACACGCATAACAATCGTCTCGTCGACGGGCGGATCAATAAATACTGAGAGTTTGAATTTTATTTTCAACAAATTCTATCACCTTCTTAATCCAGTACTACCCTATCCGTGAGTCACGTCAAGCTATTTTTGTTGGGAAATTTTTCACATTGTCTCTTTTTTAAGTTCTGGGAGTCGCTTCTTCGACAGAATTGCGATAAATGGCGATCTGGCCCTTTTGGGGAAATCGACGGCGCTTAACGGCGGGTTAATCGGATTACGTTGGGGCCGAAACGTCGGGCGTCGAAAACAAAGCTCCGCTCGCTATTCCCTAATTAAAAAGCGGCGGAATAATGAAAAACACGTGATGATAAAAACCGAAAAAGGACAAAGGCGGCGAGGATAGAGGCGGCGGTGGCGGCGTCGACCGCTCCTAGTATCGTTCCGTACATATCTGGGCGAGCTTTTACGAAATTAATTTTCATATCTCTTTGAGCGACCTCGAAACTTTACTTAAAAGATTAATTAGGAAACCTCTTCCCTACTTATCTCGGCCTTTCGTTCTTTGTGCGCGACCCCTAAATGCCGACGAGAAAGCGACGCACACTGCACGGACAAAGGTGGCGGCGACGACGTTCTTTTTTAAAGTCGAAGGGACGATGACGACACCAGCAGCACCGCCGAACGCCCTAATCGCCGCTATTTCCGGATTCGCTTCGGTCGAACGGGTCCCAAATCCCGAACCGACGACCAGGCAACCCGATCGGATTGGGCAATTCGCGTTTCCGGGCCATCTAACCTAAAATAACCTAATAGTGCCGAGCCAAAATTTAACTGCAATCGATTGAAGAGGTCGGCAAACCAGACTCTGATTATTTTTTTGAAGAAGAACGCCAGGATTTGCTTTTTTCCAATTTTTTCGCCCTCCTAGCGGTTGAAAATATGTTTTAAACCTATTTTGTGCGGTTTTAGTCAACATAACCTCAAATGTTCAAAACGAAGCTACAACAAAAATTTCTTCAGTTTTGTGCAGTAGCTACTTTGCTGAGTAAACGTAAGAATTTTTGAACGAATCCGACGTCTGTAGTCTGATTTAATTGACTTTATTAATAGTTTGAAAACGATGGCGCTCCAGCGTTTCTCTCAAACGGCCAAAGCCCGAAGAAACAGGACGAGCAAACATTTGCCTCCGATTACGATTCGCCGTTCTTATTGTTGCAGACGTCGTCATGTTTTCATTTCGCAACACCCAGCCAACTATAATCTACTCTTCCGAATTATAGACGTTCTGGGTCCTGTAATTTCGCTTCGGCACTCGGAGAAATTTTAGCGCGTCTCGAATCTCGAAATTGGAGCCGTCGCCGTTTCTGCCCTCGACGCTCTAGTAGTAATCAAGCCGGCCGCGATATTGCGCCGCCCCTTTTCCCATCGCCGCCTCCGACCGCATCGAGAGAACCGTTGCGAACTCCGGAGCTCGCGCTTTGGTTTTGTATGCGGTCAGAACGGCGAATTGCGCCTGCTAGATTTGCTAACACCAAACGAAAGGGTTGATTTCTTTGATTTTTTTAATTTTAAAGAAATCGGCGCTCTTTTGTTGTGAAGCCGGAAGCGGCTGTAAACCGGAAAGGGATGTTGTTTTAACACACCTTCTGTCTGGTTTTATTCGATCATAGCGGGCGTTTCGCGGCTCGTATTCGCCTGTTTGTTGCGTCGTAAACTGACCAGGAACCGGACAAGAGAGAGTGTAGCCTTTGTGATCAACAGTTTAATGGAGGCGGCGTCCGGAAAATCGCAACACTGTTTCAGAAATCCGGAACAAATTAATAACTTGCGCTTCATCGCCATTTTAATGGATTTTTCTTCTTTTTCTTTATCCTTTTTTTCTTGTCCAAAGTCAACGTCATAAATCGTTTAGAAAGCGATGCCAACTTTTACCAATTTTTTTCGCCATCTTTTCTAATTTTGTTGTCGGTTAAGAGGCACTTGCATAAAGCTTCATGAAGCTGGCCATTGACGTTACAAGCGATTTTCTTTTAAAAAGGAACGTCCGGTGTTGCTTCTCCTCTATACTCACTCTCTTAGCGGTTGAAAATATTGCCACGCCTTTCCAGGCAATTAGTGCCACCGAAGCGGCAATCAGTGGGACCAGCTTAAAGGTGGGATAGGCAGCAGAAAGAAATATGGAGATTTCTCCTGCTAATAAGGATTTAATAATAATATTAAAAAAAAAAAAAAAAAAACAACAAGATACAATACAAAAAAAGAATACACAAAAAAAAGAACCGCGTGCCGGCAAGAGGTTTGTCGTTGATAACAATAATAATGTAAAAGCTTTAGGAGCAAATTAAATATAAGAGAAATTTAAGATTAATTAAGGATAATAGTAATGTCTTGTAATTTGGTTCTAATTTCCGGTGAAGCCGGGTTGTTGATGCTGGTAGAAGTCTTGCGCAATAATAAATCTGGCGAGATGGCAGATTGATAACTAATCTCTGACCTTATAGTGGTAGTCGGGTGCATACAAAAAAAAAAAGCGATGTGGAGTTCCAGGGGGGGTCCTGGGGAATCCAGAGGAATCCGAAAGGGGTTTCCTGTTTCAGGCGATGGCGTCCAAGTCTACGTCACAGGGGACCAGAATAAACCCACGGGGAGCGGCGGAAAAGTAGAACGTCTTTTCCCCAGCGATCTTTGATGTTTTCGAGATGATGAGAAAGTAGCGACAGATGACAAATCTTCACCTGCGAATGCCTAAATCGGCCAAATTCCGGCCCACAAGCGTTCCCAAATTCCAGAACGCTTGTTCTGTTGGCACACCAACACTCTGGAAAAATCCTCGAGACGAGTTCGGTAATTCTCTACCTTATACCAGGGGTTGGTTTTCACGGTGATGAAGATATTGTCACTGCTTGACCGCAATATTCAAAAAAAAAGACCAACTTTTCGGGCAGGCACTGATAAGGCCTTATCAGTCCAGACTTTTTTGTATTCCGCGCCTGAAGTCATAGGCGGGTGCCCGAAATATGCTACGATGCGACCAAGGTGGACTCGAAGGAAGTGTAAGGATGAAAGGAAATTAGAAAGAAAGATTAGCAAAAGCAACAGTCAAAAGAGAGAAGTGATTTTAGAGAGATAAAGCCAGGTGAAAGCAGCTCGGTGGCCAAAACTAGTTTAGGTGCCAAACCCCACGCCACTGGGTGCACTCAAAAGCGAAGAAATGCAACCCATTAATCAGGGTTGCACTAACTGCTGCCTATAATACGGCAACCGGAAAATTGAGTGTTACAAACTCCCCCTTTACTTCGACGAAGTAAAGTTTCTCCGAAATTTTACTTACTGTTTCCACCTGGGAGAAGGGAAAGGAATAAAGAAACAAAAAAAGAAGAAAGAAAGAAGAAAAGGTAAAGAGATAAAGATAAAGAGAAATTTTGTAAACTCCCAACATCCGGTGATGAAGGGGGAGAAGGCAATTGAAGAAATGGAGAAGAAATTTCAAGAGAAGCCTGAGGTTGTCCGGTCAACCTAATCAGATGTAGTTCTGATCAAACTAACATGTTTTGCGCTGTAAGGCCGCCACATGCCAAAATCCACGGTTGGAAATTGTCAATTAACAACAAAAATAATGACAATCCAGTTCACCGCAGAGGTATTCAGAAGTTACAAACAAACTTTTGCCTAGCATAGCGTAGTAGTGTGTCGTAAAGATGGAAATTTTGACACTTGTGGCTCGTCGAGGGACTTTTACCACTCACCCGAGAAAATAGGTTTTGACGTATTCTTCAGCCCCGCCAAGAGAGCTTAGCGACAACAATAAGACTACTCTGTATTATCTACATCGACGTCCTCACCTGGTTCTGGAGGAAAATACGGCTTTAAGTCCTGTACATGCCATGTCCCACTCAACAGGTTCCCGTCATTATCGCGAAGACGATATACCAAGTTTCCAAGTTTTTCAGCCACAGAAAAAGGTCCAACAAATTTCGGAGCCAGTTTTGCGTTAAAAGCATTCGCAGCATCCGAGATTACTTTATTCCGACGCCAAACTTGGTCTCCAATCCCAAAATGAAGCGGTCGGCGGCGAAGGTTGTAATGTCGTCGATTCCGTTCTTGAGCTGTTTTCAATCGCTCAAGAATGGTCTTAAACATTGATTGGTAACCTTGATGACGGGTGGCTACCTCGTCGGCGACGTTGGTGTCGGGGAGCTCGTCGTCGGGTAGTCTCTTATCGTATTCGTTTCCAACTATAACGTGTTCCCGTCCAAAGTTGACAAAATATGGAGTAAAACCAGTTACCTCATGTTTCGAAGAGCGAATAGCACAACCGACAGAGGCCAAATAGCAATCCCAGGAGCGATGATTGTCCTTTACGTAAGAAGATAACATCGTTTTTACCACACGATTCACTCGTTCAGTGGGGTCGGCTCTTGGGTAATACACAGGCGTATATGATATCTTCACTCCATAGTTACGACAAAGGTTTTGGAATTCGCGACTACGCATTTGCACGCCGTTATCGCAAATTAAATATTGAGGGGCACCGAACAAAAGAAACACTTGTCGTTCTACAAGCTCGCTCATCGCCTTAGCAGTAGCAGATCGTAAGGGAAACAAAAGAACAAACTTACTAAATGAATCAGTGACAACAAGAATTTGCGTGTGTCCTCGAGAACTTCGCGGAAGGGGTCCAACTAGATCCAAACTGATAACCTGCCATGGACCAGTAGGAAGTGGTCTGGAACCCATCAATCCGGCCGGCGCTTTCTGTTCGGGTTTATGTTGAGCGCATACTCGACATTCTCGAACATATTTTGTAACGTCACTCCTCATCTTTGGCCAATAATATTTAGCATGTAATCGCCAAAAGGTCTTATAGGTTCCAGCATGACCAGAGGTGGGTTGGTCATGTGACTCACGTAACAGCTGTTTTCGTTTTTCTTTTGGAACAACAAGCTTCCACAAGCCTGCACCACGAGATAATTCCGGAATGTCACATTTTACATATTTATATAAAGACTCTCCTTCAACGCGAAATTTAGGAAACTTCAGTGGATTTTCTTTGATTTTGTTGCATAATCTCAAATACCAAGGGTCGCCAACAGCAACGAAAGGAGCAATAACGGATATCTCCGGAACCGCACGTGACAAGAAGTCCGGGACCACGTGATCACGGCCTTTTCGATGAACGATCGTATAATCGTAGGGTTGCAATCTCACCGCCCATCGCGCCAATCGTCCAGTTGGCTCCTTAAGGCGATTAAGCCACAACAAGGACCAGTGGTCCGTCACGACTGTAAAATGTACTCCTTCCAGGTAATGTCGTAGTTTTTCCACTGCCCAAATCACAGCGAGGCACTCCCGTTCTGTGGTAGAATAGTTTCTCTCGGGCTTGGTGAGAGATCTGGACAAAAAGCAGATTACCTTTTCCTCACCATCCAATTCTTGGGTAAGTACAGCTCCCAAACCATATGCGCTAGCGTCTGTTTGGAGAGTAAAGGGTTGGTTAAAGTCCGGGCAAGTCAAAATCGGAGCCGCCACAAGTTTCTCCTGTATAGTTGAAAAAGCAATTTCACACTCAGAGTTCCAATTCCAGGGGACTCGTTTTTTTGTAAGATTCGTCAATGGGGCGATGATAGTGGAAAAATCCGGGATAAAGCGACGATACCATGACGCCATACCAATAAATCGTCGTATCTCCGTTACGGAACCAGGAGGAGACAATTTTAAAATAGCATCCACCTTGTCAGAATCCACCCTCAAACCCCGTTGGTCGACTACGTACCCTAAGTACTTCAATTGAGGCCGACAAAACTTACACTTCTCGCGACTTACGGTCAGTCCTGCAGCCTTTAAGCGATCGAATACCGATCCTAGTACTCGCAGATGGGTATCAAAGTCTGCAGAAACTATTACTATGTCGTCCAAGTAGACCAACACGTAGGGTTGTAAATCTGCTCCTAGGGCTGAATCTATGAGACGTTGCCACGTCGCGGGAGCGTTCGTGAGCCCAAAAGGAACTCGTTTAAATTGAAATAGCCCTCGGCCAGGTATGGTAAAAGCTGTTAATTCCCGGGAGGCTTGCTTGACCGGTACTTGCCAGTATGCCGATTTGATGTCCAAAGAACTCAAGTATTTGGCGTCTCTCAGTTGGTCTAAAATGGATGAAATGTACGGAATGGGGTAAGCGTCTTTCTTAGTTACAGAATTTAACTTGCGATAATCGACGCAGAAGCGAAATGTCCCATCTCGTTTCGGTACCAACAGAATTGGAGAAGACCAAGCACTATTCGATGGTTCCACGACGTCCATATCAAGCATCTTCTGCAGCTCTTCGTTAATCAGGTGTTGTCGTTTTGGCGAAACCGGATAATAGCGCTGTTTTATGGGTGGGGAATCGGTGACAATTTCGTGTTCGACCAGATTAGTAAACCCCAAACTATCACCCATGTCCAAAAATTTTTGATTGACAAGCGACCGTAACCGCGTAGACTGCTCCGGGGTTAAATCCTGGTCGTCCTGCAAACCCTCCATCGCTGCAATTTGCGGTATCGTCCCGAAATGCCACTCGTCCCTCGTCAAATCCGGAACAATGCCCATGGCCATCCAAAAATCGACACCTAAAATTAACGAAACTGGCAAATCAGGAACAACCAGCACCCTCAGCAACCTAAGCCTGTCAATCAAAAAGAATGGAACCATGATGGTCCCCACCGCCACACTCGAAGTACCGTTGGCCATAAAGCATGATGTCGCTGTTGCTCGATTCAAAGAAAGTCCTAGATTTTCCAACAAACTCCATCCCTCTCGACCAACAACGGTTTCCGTAGCTCCGGAATCCAACAAGCCAAGAATGGTATGTCCTAGCACGGAAACTTGTAAGTACGGTCGGCGATCGGCTTTGGCGTGAGAGATAATGTAGTCCAAGAGAACTTTCTTTGAGGTAAGTGCCGACTGTTGTTCAGCGGAGGTAGAAGGTCGGCGCATTAATTCCCCCGCCTCGGGTTTTCCGGGTGCTCATTGCCCTTGGCAGCGTTGGGACACTCTCGTCTTATATGTCCCTTCCTGTGACATTTATAGCAGGTCATCTCCTTCTTCGAACTAGAGGGCAATGAGGGTGTTAATTCTTCAATAGCGGCAACAGCGGAGGTGGTTGCGCGTGCTCGCCTGAACATGAATTCTGGCTCCACCACGTGACTGGCGCTAGTTGGAGGAGGTTTCAACCGCTGAATCCGGGATTCAGTGTCCTCCAAAACGCTGCAAGCGTGGACCAACTCGTTCAGTGAGCTAAACTGTCTCAGCGCCAATTGTGATTGAAACGAGCCCAGCAAATTTCGACGAATGATTCGAAGCTGATTCTCCTCATTAGGTCGCTCACTTAATCGGCCAAATAGGTTCCACATAATGGCCACGTAGATAGCGGTTTTCTCTCCCGGTCCCTGCGTACGGTTACGTATATCATTCCATACGTCTTCGTCATGATCCATCGAGAGAAAAGTTTTACGGAGCCCCAGCACCAGCTCGGTCCAAGTACCTATGGAAGATCTAATTGCACGAAACCATTGCAAGGCGTTGCCCTCAAACAACAATGCAGCGCAATTAAAAAGTTGGTCTTCACTCACTCCGGAAGCCAATCTAAGTTCGCTTACTCGTTCAAGAAACTGATTCACGCCTGACTCTCCGGTAAAAGTCAATTTCCATCTCATTACCGTTTCATAGGGTCGACTGACGAAGGGTACGTCGCAAAATCCACGACCTTCACTCCCGGAGAAATGTTGATATGGATAATCAAAATTAGGTCGAAATTCGGGTTGAGGTTTAAAAAATTTAACCTGTCTGCGATCTTCTGACTGGGCACAAGTACCTGGTGCAGTTTGCGTTAGCGGTACCTGAAAATTCGCAGACATACGCGGACCAACATTCGAACTCACGGGAATATGTGGAGTACTTTGCAGCGAATCGTCCAGTCTCATGGCTCTAATTCTGTCATCGAATGTCTGAGGTGGTTCAGGTTGAGACATACTCGAAATTTTGGAAGCAACGACCATCTCAGGTGGAGTCTGAGATGAGAGAGCAGCGTTTTCGCTAACCAATTGAGGTAATAGCACCAAAGGATCGTCAATGATTGAAGAAGGTTGCAAAGGTTCATCAACTAAAGATACCTCGTGTACAGCAGGTACCTCGGCAGGGACCATTCCTTCCAGGGAATCCCCGAGTGCTATCGCGTTACCTAACAAACGGTCTCTCTCGAGGGCCTCAGCCTCGACAACACTGAGTCTCCGTAATCTTCCGATAAGATGTGTTAAACGCGACCCTATTCTTGAAATTTCATTCGAGAGGTTACTCAGATTAATTCCTGAGACAGCCCGAGATAACTCCTGTAATTTGGCGTCGCAAAGATCGAGCTCCAACCGTGGACTTATTAGCCAAGTTCCCCCTTGAACAGAAAACCCCCCCTCCTGTCTTAACAAGATTCGCAACCGTGCACGTTTTTCGACTACCGTACCCGTATCGGGTGCACCACGAACCGATAGTTCGTAAGACAACTCGTCCGAAAGTAAACGGTTTACCTCCATTATTAAATTAAAAAAAAAAAACTTTCACCAGCAAAACAATTAATACCAATATTTTTCTCTGCAAGTACTTTCTCTACTCTCTCCCCTCTTACAAGCTAGCCCCACGTTGGGCGCCAAAAATTGCCACGCCTTTCCAGGCAATTAGTGCCACCGAAGCGGCAATCAGTGGGACCAGCTTAAAGGTGGGATAGGCAGCAGAAAGAAATATGGAGATTTCTCCTGCTAATAAGGATTTAATAATAATATTAAAAAAAAAAAAAAAAAAACAACAAGATACAATACAAAAAAAGAATACACAAAAAAAAGAACCGCGTGCCGGCAAGAGGTTTGTCGTTGATAACAATAATAATGTAAAAGCTTTAGGAGCAAATTAAATATAAGAGAAATTTAAGATTAATTAAGGATAATAGTAATGTCTTGTAATTTGGTTCTAATTTCCGGTGAAGCCGGGTTGTTGATGCTGGTAGAAGTCTTGCGCAATAATAAATCTGGCGAGATGGCAGATTGATAACTAATCTCTGACCTTATAGTGGTAGTCGGGTGCATACAAAAAAAAAAGCGATGTGGAGTTCCAGGGGGGGTCCTGGGGAATCCAGAGGAATCCGAAAGGGGTTTCCTGTTTCAGGCGATGGCGTCCAAGTCTACGTCACAGGGGACCAGAATAAACCCACGGGGAGCGGCGGAAAAGTAGAACGTCTTTTCCCCAGCGATCTTTGATGTTTTCGAGATGATGAGAAAGTAGCGACAGATGACAAATCTTCACCTGCGAATGCCTAAATCGGCCAAATTCCGGCCCACAAGCGTTCCCAAATTCCAGAACGCTTGTTCTGTTGGCACACCAACACTCTGGAAAAATCCTCGAGACGAGTTCGGTAATTCTCTACCTTATACCAGGGGTTGGTTTTCACGGTGATGAAGATATTGTCACTGCTTGACCGCAATATTCAAAAAAAAAGACCAACTTTTCGGGCAGGCACTGATAAGGCCTTATCAGTCCAGACTTTTTTGTATTCCGCGCCTGAAGTCATAGGCGGGTGCCCGAAATATGCTACGATGCGACCAAGGTGGACTCGAAGGAAGTGTAAGGATGAAAGGAAATTAGAAAGAAAGATTAGCAAAAGCAACAGTCAAAAGAGAGAAGTGATTTTAGAGAGATAAAGCCAGGTGAAAGCAGCTCGGTGGCCAAAACTAGTTTAGGTGCCAAACCCCACGCCACTGGGTGCACTCAAAAGCGAAGAAATGCAACCCATTAATCAGGGTTGCACTAACTGCTGCCTATAATACGGCAACCGGAAAATTGAGTGTTACAATATTTTTAAACCCACTTTTTGAGGTTTTGACCAACATAACCTCAAATGTTCAAAACAACGCTACAACAAAAATTTCTTCAGTTTTGTAGAGTAGCCACTTTACTGAGTAAACGTAAGAATTTTTAAACAAATCTGACAACAATTACTTTTGATAATCTTCTTTTTAACTTTAAACAAAGGTTACCGTTAAACCACTGGCTTTATACAAAGAGCCCTAAGTCGACACGTGTAGCCAACGTAAAGGGACGCTGTAACTTACTCGTTGTAATTATAGAGACACTGCAACGAAATTAAAGCGACTGCGGTGACGTCTGAATGGGACTTTATAGCGGTGATGAGACTCCAGTCCTAAAACGGAATTTACTAAGGTCAAGTCACCGAAATTTGTTCAGACTCGTGGCGCATACAGAGACGTTTAGTCTGACAGCGGGATTAAGACGGAAGATTTGTTGCTGGGATAACGTGGGAAAGTGATGCCCCCACACTGGAACGTGTTAACTACTCGAGAAAGCCGCCTAAGATCTCATCCCGACCCGAAGCAAGTTGCTAAAACCGTCTGATCCTGAAACCTGCTATTTGGTTACTTTTTTAAAAAAAAAAAAACGTCCATTTTCCGGTGGCAATTAAAATTTCCGGTCAAGTTTGCTGCAGATAAGCCCGACAGTTGGCGGTGGCACGGAGATGGCCTTACCGCCGCCTCCGCGTTACAAAGAAAATTAATTATTGCCGAAACCGGCTGGCGGGCGTAATTTGGCATTAAACATTCAAATGTTATACGGACCGCCAGGTAATGGAGGCTGCACTAAATCACGACCCGACAACAGTCGCCGCTACCCCCCGGATCTGACGCGATATTACAACACAAAAAAAACATAAAAAAAAGAAACACATACAATAAGAAAACAAAACCGCATCAATGTTAGAGCTATTCGTGTCGTTTCGTTATTGGACAAGTTCGCCAACACCGTCGTTTCATTAAAATTCCGCAAATATCCGATATGGCCGGACGCCTTCACCCCCTCCCCTTTCGGAACGACGGTGGTCGCCAGAAATTGCCGACGCCTGGATTAGCAAGATAAATATTTAGGGACGGGCCATTCGTCACGTTGGCGGCGACGGCCCGGAAACGGAACTCGTAATGCACTCTTGATGCTGTAACAATAAATTCCAGCAAGAAACGTGTAAAAATGAATGAGCGATGCAAAAAAGTTTTAAGAGCGCGATAAGACAACTCGACCCGACTGCTCGCCACATAGCGCCACGAGTCCTTAGTGAAACAACTCGACCTGACTGCTCGCCAGATAGCGCCACAAGCCTTTAGAAACAAAGAAACATTATTCGCTCCCTAAAATCGAGCCACTTGATTAGTTATTTGAAGAAGCAAAACTCGAAACGTACCCGCCTCCCAGTGAGGCGAGTTAAGAATTAATATACTTGCGCAAGAGATAGGGCTGAACGGTACGGAGGCGGTATTGTTTGAAAATGGCGACCGGAAGCGCGGTTGAGGCCCGGGCCGATATTTGTATGTAAGGCGTCGCGGTGCCCTCTCGATAAATCGTTCCGTTGCCATAACACAGGTCCGGAATGGCGGCGGCAGTTTCCGTCCGAGATAATGGCCGAAAATTGGCCGATTTGACGGCCGTAATGGCGCCCGCTATGGCCGATAAAGACGAGATTATGACACTTATTCGGACGGCGGATCCGGTCGTGCGGACCAACGAATCGACGTTTAATTGCCGCGATTCTTGTTTATACCCCGAAGTAGAGTCAAACGCAAAAAAATCACCTGGAGAGCGAAAGTTAAAACTTTTATCAACAACATCGTGGAGGTTGTGTAGAGGTCAATTGTTTTTTCGGTGAAACGTTTCGACAACAGCAACCCCACGATTTATACAAGTTGCCGGTGTAACGGAGGGGATGGAAAAAATGGACCTCATAAATGACGGTGACGTCGGAAATGGGGCGAAAAAACAGCAAAGTAACTTGATATTCGCTTCCGGCGATACACCGGAACTAGAACACCAAACAATTTTTTTAACGCTAGTTGAGTACCTCAAACTAACTTTACCAGTCTGTGGCTATTCTAGAGCGAAAGTTTCACTGACCGTTTTAGCTTTCAAAACAAAATTGGTCCTATTACCGAGCCTTGCGGCACGCTAGTTCAAATTCAATTTTCTTCGATTTTAACTCGATTTTTGCGTTCTTGCGGCTGCAGAGGGTCAATGTAAGGATTCTTGGTCGCAAACAACCCAAATCTCGGCAAGAATCATTAATTACGGACCTGGCAGGCCGGCCAGCAGTTCCGCTTCGTATTAGATTTCGTGGTAATCTATAACGATGGCTGCACGTGTACCGTCGTAACAGTTGGTCGAGGCGACCGAGGAAGTAAAAAAAGAAAAGAGGGAAACGTCTGGAAATTAATCAACATCACCGGAAAAATCTGAGTAACCATTAATAATAATCCCGGAAACGGTGCACGGCGTTTTCCTTGAAACGTAAGAGCGCGGAAGGGAAACCTTTTCATTTCTTTCATTGCACCGTGAATTACCCGCGCCCCGTTCGCCGATTTCTGGGACGAATGCCGCATAAATAGTTGAAGGAGTAGAGCGAGATTGAAATTGGAAATTTAACTGGCAAATTGAACGGTTAGTTGTCGGGTCTTCAACTGCATTTTCAACAACCAACAAAGCCATCGAGTTAGAGAATAGTTCAATAGGTTAGAGTCGACTTCAAATCAATAATTAAGTTTGGACCAATACCACTATCAAGACGTACAGATTGAGAACCCTATTAGTGCTGCACAAAGGTAACTGGAAATTGGAATTATTTCTGGACATAAGTGATTAGGCTTGCTCAAATAACAGGGAGTATAACGATAATTGCTCCCCCCACCCTTTCCATAAACCTTCAATCCCCACCAAAAGAACGTCAACATTCTTTATTTCGCCCCGCCCCCTCCCATTTACTAATTGGTACTCACAAGTGCACTTACGCCAACTTTGTCCTATAGGGAACGTCGTTATGACTGCCAATGTTGCCAACTGAATCGTTAAAGGGGGGAAAATAGAACTAACGTATCAATAATGGCTTGATTGGTTGTTTTAGTCGTGAGTGAGTTGTCCCGTTTGGAGTCGCTCGACTCGCAATTGCCATAATGGCGGTAATGACGGGAGATTTTTATCCCCCGCATCCATTCGGATCCAGAGTGCGCGCTTCAATTAGGCGAAGCAACGGGCGGCTCGAGTTGTTGCCTTGAGCGGGCGCACGTAATGTGCGATAAAATCAACAGGGGGCGCACTCAGCGACAGATGTCGCTGCCATCACATACGTCATTGACACGACGATTAAACAAGGAGAGATACAAAAAAAAACAAAACACTTACCCCTCAAGGCTGCCGGCCATTAACAGTTATCTGGAAAGTAAAGAAAACTTTTAGGATTGTTGTCGAAATAGAAATCATAAAGTATGTTGTTGCTTCAGGAAATCGTTATATGTAGAGAGAAGAAGGGTTGTTAATGTCGAAGTAATGGGGATGATCGACGTTCCTCTCCGGGACTTTCTCTCTCGTCTCTTTGTATTTACTACGATTTAAAGCCGCCCTTTCGCCCCGTTCCTCCAGCATTCCCCATCCGAGTAAATTCCGGCAATTTCCTTTACAAAATTCATAGGCCGCAACCAGAGCCGTAATAATGGGACGCTCGTCATATTTCATCTCGCACTTCTATATTTTCAAAGTCGCAAACACGAATCGTTCTCTTCTCCCGCGGGACGAAGGGGGTGAGAAGTAGAGAGAGAAGGTTTGAGGGGGAAAAGCGGGAGAACGGGAAAGGGAGATTCGTAACGGAAACGGGGTTATCTCTCTGACCGGATGTATTAACAATCAGCACCGCGCCATATTTCACAGACGGACCAACGGCCATCTATGATTCAAGAGTCGGACCGAGGAAAGCGCCGCTGAATTATTTATGGAAACGGCGAGGGCACGGTCACGGCCGTCTTTTGTTTCGCGCGAAGAAGCCAACGTTGCCGACCAGACGTTCTGGAGGGGGGGAGAACGGCAGCGGTTGGTCGGTGAGCGAGTCGCGGGTCGCTACATCAATTATCAATTAATTCATCGCAACCTAATTGATCGATTGATCTCCTACCAACCTTAATAATAACTTTTTGATTTCAGGACCGGTGGGGAGGTTTCCCGGGCTCTGGTTAGAGCTGCCGACAACTCGGTAAGTTTTTCGTTTCAATTTCCACATTTACAAGTTAATTTCAACATAACTTCGCTACACGCCGACCAAGCAAACCACTTAATCCCGCACATGCCGTCCAAAATTAACTATACACTTCTCGTTGAATAATTGACTGGTATTTAATTACTTCAGCAAATCGCAGCCCCCACTCTCGTTGAAATTAGCAGCATAATTTTGGAGCCACGTAATTTCTGTCTGTACATGTAGGTGTAGGTGCTGCGAACAAAGTTCGGATCCTTCACGCCATCCCTTTATCGTCATCGTAAACACGCCGTTGTCGCGCTCCGCATTCCCATCCCGTACATGAGGGCCATAAAACGCGCACTGTATAGTGCAGCGCCGTACCGTACGCGGCGCTTTTTCCGCAGTTTTTAAAACGCGTTAAACCACCCCCATAACTTCGTTTAATGTCGGATTAAGTGCTGTCGCAACGTCCGTCTTTTGTTGTTGCCCGACCTCGGATCCCTGCCAACGTTAATAACGCGACAAATTATTGCGTTCGTGCGCCAACACAAATAACAACAACAACAGCGTCAAAAAAAAATTTTTTATTTATCTATGTGTAGATGTGTACGCAAATTCGGACGTGTTTACATTAGGACGGTCGTTATGCGTTTTTCTCGCGCCGCAGAGCGCATTTAATTGAGTGTTGTAACGGTGATTAATGGCACGAGAGGTTGGAGGGTGAGGTCGTCCGATGGACCGCGTACAAAAGCGAGAAAGACAGAGTCATGGAAAAAATGGTGACAAGTTGGAAAATCGAGGTTTCCAGTTGGCGAGTTCAAACCACCGCAACTTTTGCGAGTGTAGTGGCTTATCTTTGTAGAATCACTTCTTGTCAGAGTTGTGGACTTTCGGACAAAGTTTTGGGGTCTCTTCAACCGACAGCAATTTTTAACTTTTTATTCACTGAGTAAATATAAGTAAAGTTAGAGGGCGACAAGATTAAACTTTCCATATCGTTGGGGGTACATTGGAAATTACGCAATGTAATGTCGAGAGAAAGTTACACAAATCTTGTTTGTTAAGTGAGAGTTGCTAACAATTGAGAAAATTATGCTACACCAAAAGAATGTTACTATACAATACGTTACATCCACGTAACCGACTTAATGATTCTTGAAACAATAACTTTGGTTCCCTAGTTGATCCCTGCGGTATGCTTGTTCAAACTAGTCGTTTCTCAATTTCAATCCGATTTTTACGTCCCTACGGGGCAAGAGGAAAAAAGTAAAGACTGACAGTAAAATTCTATGCAAACTGGAAGAGCTTGGTGATGATCAAAGGCTAAATTCATAATAAATTAAGTAACAAAAGTAGTACTATGAGTACTATAAAAAAAATTCTGAAATTCTGAGAATACTATGATTAGCTCATTCGAGACATCTTTTAACAATTACAGTGCAAAACTTGGTTCAAAAATTATATTTTTTTCTTAAATTACTAAATGCAAAAGGAGCTTGGTAAAGATCACAAGCAAAATATTCATAAAAAATTAACTAACAAAAATAGCACCATGACAATTTTTTCCTAAATAGACCATTATCAGCTCAATCAGCACATTTTTTAACAATTTCATAACGATCCCTTGTTGAAAACATATGATTTTTTTTAAGTTGCTAAATGCAAGAAAAGCTTAGTGAAGATCACAAGCAAAAAATTCATAAAAAATTAACTAACAAAAGTAGAACTATGACAATTTTTTTCTGAATAGACTATTATTAGCTCATTTAGCACATCTTTTAACAATTTTAGAACGATACCTTGTTGGAAACATATAATTTTTTTTAAAAATTGCTAAATGCAAGAGGAGCTTGGTAAGCATCACAAGCAAAAAATTCATAAAAAATTAACTAACAAAAGTAGCACCATGACAATTTTTTTTTTAAATAGACTATTATTAGCTCATTCAGAACATCTTTTAACAATTCCAGAACGATACCTTGTTGAAAACATATGATTTTTTTTTAAATTGCTGAATGCAAGAGGAGCTTGGTGAAGATCACAAGCAAAAAAATTCATAAAAAATTAACTAACAAAAGTAGCACCATGACAATTTTTTCCTAAATAGACTATTATTAGCTCATTCAGCACATATTTTAACAATTTCACAACGATACCTTGTTGAAAACATATGATTTTTTTTAAGAATTGCCAAATGCAAGAGAAACTTGGTGAGAATCACTAGCAAAAAATTCATTAAAAATTAACTAACAAAAGTAGCGTCTTGACAATTTTTTCCTAAATAGACTATTATTAGCTCATTCAGAACATCTTTTAACAATTTTAAAACGATACCTTGTTAGAAACATAATTTTTTTTTAAATTGCTAAATGCAAGAATAGCTTGGTGAGAATCACAAGCAAGAAATTCATAAAAATTTAACTAACAAAAGTAGCACTATGACAATTTTTTTTTAAATAGACTATTATGAGCTCATTCAAAACATCTTTTAACAATTTCAGAACAATACCTTGTTGAAAACATATGATTTTTTTTTTAAATTTCTGAATGCAAGAGGAGCTTGGTGAGGATCACTAGCAAAAAAATTCATAAAAAATTAACTAACAAAAGTAGAACTATGACAATTTTTTCCTAAATAGACTATTATTAGCTGATTTAGCACATCTTTTAACAATTCCAGAACAATACCTTGTTGAAAGCATATGATTTTTTTTAAAAACTGCTAAATGCAAGAGGAACTTGGTGAGGATCACAAGCAAAAAAATTCATAAAAAATAAACCAACAAGAGTAGCACCATGACAATTTTTTTCCTAAATAGACTATTATTGGCCCATTCAAAACACTTTCTGAGAGCTGAGTCAAATTTTTACTTTCACTTAAGCGCCTTCTCGAGAAGAAATCTAACTTGAAAATATCTGTCAAAATTCACTCGGCGCCTCCGCCATTTGCGCCAACAATTTTCAATCGTAGTTCGGGCGAAATTATCGACGAAATGTGTCGTTTTTGACGAGAATTGCGCGGCTGCCCCTCTGGCAGATGACGCAAACGATACGGCGGCGGTTTCGCCATCTCTTCCGACCCGGAGGCTTTAGCGATATTCGGGCCGCACCTGCGGGCTGCCGCATAACAAATGTTCCTGTTTTCCTCCCCCAGGTTTCGTGTTGTTCGCTCTCTTAAAATAGAAAGCCGGGCTGATGGGATCTCGGCGGGACGCGCCATTAACTATTAAAAATGTTTTTCGATTTGGTTAAGGAGGGCGGAAATAAAACATTAGTCCTTTTGCGCGATTCATACCCGCAACAGCCGCCGTTGTTTATGGAAACACCGGGATTATCGGCCCCCTAAACCCCAAAACCGCCCCTAAAAAAACCGAACTCGCGCAATTAAACATAAGCGATCCGCCAAGTCGGCACGATTTATCAGTTTTAATTGGTCGAACCGCTTATGGGGGGTTTATTAGACACGCGAATGTAAATAACTCCCGAGGACCACTTTGTATTTATTTAAAGCGCCGTCTAATATCGTTTTATTCCCGCCTGATGCCGGTTTTATACGGTGTCTCCTCCCTCTTGCCTCGCGCTAATTAGCCCCTTTTCCCGCAGCCTCCGGACGAAACTTTCATTTGATACAGAACGCCGACACGTCCGAGGGACTAATGGAAATAGGCGTTCGGTCCTGCGAAAGTTAATCGCAACACTGCAAACGCAATTAAAGCCGGCGAGGTTGCGTCCAACCGAATTACGCCAGTGGCGGAAAATTTCGCCTATTTTAAATAATAACTCGACGCTGCGCTTTTCCAGCCGACATCGAGAGAGAACGACAATTACTATGCAACGGTGCAGAGGAAAATTCGGGATTCATGGTTAGGGAGAGACTAGATAAGGGATGCAGCGCCGCGTTATTTGACAGCATTATTCCGGGCTTCTTTGGTAGATACCGCGATTTACCGCCGAAGATGATACCGAGAAGTCGATCGGGTCGAAGAGTTAGGTAGTCGTACTATCGAGAGTTTGAACAAGATAAACTCCAAATCGGACAAGTTTATGTAAAGCTTTCAGGTAACGTCCATTATGCGATTAACTCTGAAGCTGCCCAGCGGGATTTTACTAAATAAAGTTCAGGAGGAGATACGACACATAGTTAAAAACTTCACAAAAATTCTGAAAACATCCAGTTAACTTGGAATTAGTTTCTCGTCACCTTTTCGACTTCGCCATATTTTTCAAACTAATCCAGCAGCTATACCGCTAAGTGGTCCTTAAGCCCCTGCTTTGGCATTAACTTAAAGTCCGTTTCGAGAACTGGTCGCAGGGACGGTGCACCAGATCCGGACTAAGAACCCACCGATGTTAATGGTTGCAGCTTTATTATTTAGGCGTCCGTGTACCGTCTAAGCCCCCCGGCTTTAATCGGGATTGTAATTACGGGTGCGATTTTTTTCCCTTAACGCCGTCTCGCTAACAAATCGCAAGGTGGGCTTAGCCGGAATTAATCGTCCTCATTTGTTCCTGGTCACGGCCCACTCTCGTGTGTACGTTCACCACCAGAATTTATGTCGAAGCTAAAAGTTTCAATTACGTATTACCAAATAAAATTCGTCGTTTTCTTCGCGGACGAGATGGGTAAGTATCGAGAAACTGCCGTCATGGTTTGTTGAGGAACGGAATCCTTGATCTTCGAAGCGCGAAACGGAGTCCCCGTATAAAATCAACACACCGTGAACTTACATAATCTTTTAGTAAAGTTTGAACGTCGCGTATGATGGATACGGGGCGAAAGTGGGCCGTTTGCACGGCGTTGGGGTTAATGCAGCGTGGAGGAGAAGCGGGGGTGGGTTAGAGGAGAAGCTTTAAAAACGACTAGGTTAACAGGAGGCGGCCCTGGAATTATTCACTGTCACTGCGACTCGGCCTTATAAATTCCTTTGCAAACCCTCTCACGAAAAGAAAAAAAAAACTACACAAAAATAAATCGTGTCGGTTCGTGTCGTTTTCAAGTTTTCGCGAGTGCCCTCCATAATTAATGAGCTTTGCGAATTATTTCATTAGTTTTGCACGGCAACGCCACGTTAAGTATAGAGGAAGCCCTAATGGAGCCAAGTGCGATTAAGAAAATTACGACGGCGACATCATCGGCAACGCAAAGTGGCTTCGGACTAATCCAAGAGCGAAATTGGTCGGTTCGGATGTTTTGTTTGTTTCATTAAGTTCGGTTGGGGCTTTTACGGATGCAACGTAACAGGACCCGAGGGTGGATTGATGGCGGCTTTGTCGCGGCAACAGTTAGTACCTACGTCACTTTACCACCGTCACGACGCCATCTTGACGATTTTAACCAAATCGGGAATTGTTAGCAACGGTTGCACAAGTAAAATTAACCAACCTTAAATAATAAAAAAAAAAGTTTGAAAAAAATTTTGGAAAATTGTCATAAATCACAAACTTTTTTGAAAAAAAAATCCAAAATTGTAGGGCTTGTTCCTGCATCAAAACTAAACGTAAATCCGTTTAAAATTTTTTTTTAAAACTGTTTTGAACTTTTTATTAAAATTGCGTGCCACCTTCCCTAGTTGCATAAAAGTTGTTGTTGAAGCGCTGCTACCTATCCGAAATTCTCCCTTTAAACAATATCAATAATATGGTATGGTCCAAAAATTTGTAATCTTAAAAAAAATTTGATTTTATTGGATATTTGCAAAAGGGTGTCAAAAATTACGTAAAATCTTTCGCAAATTAACACCCGCCACGACGCCATCTTGACAATTTCAACCGAATCGAGGATCGTTAGCAACGGTTTCAGAAGTAAAATTAATATAGAGAACCATCCTTAAAATCTTAAAAAATAATTGTTTAAAAAATCTTTGGAAAATTGTCATAAATCACAGACTTTTTTGAAAAAAAAATCCAAAATTGTAGGGCTTGTTCCTGCATCAAAACTAAACGTAAATCCGTTTAAAATTTTTTTTTAAAACTGTTTTGAACTTTTTATTAAAATTGCGTGCCACCTTCCCTAGTTGCATGAAAGTTGTTGTCGAGGCGCTGCTACCTATCCGAAATTCTCCCTTTAAACAGTATCAATAATGTGGTATGGTCCAAAGATTTGTAATCGTAAAGAAAATTTGATTTTATTGGATATTTGCGAAAGGGTGTCAAAAATTACGTAAAATCTTTCGCAAATTAACACCCGCCACGACGCCATCTTGACAATTTCAACCGAATCGAGGATCGTTAGCAACGGTTTCAGAAGTAAAATTAATATAGAGAACCATCCTTAAAATCTTAAAAAATAATTGTTTAAAAAAATTTTTGGAAAATTGTCATAAATCACAGACTTTTTTGAAAAAAAAATCCAAAATTGTAGGGCTTGTGCCTGTATTAAAACTAAACGTAAATCCGCCTAAAAATTTTTTAAAAAACCATTTTGAACTTTTTATCAAAATTGCGTTGCACCTTTCCTAGTTGCTTGAAAGCGGTTGTCGAGGCTCTGCTACCTATCCGAAATTTTCCCCTTAAACAGTATTTATAATATTGTATAGTCCGAAGATTAATAAACTTAAAGAAAATTTTATTTTACTGGATATTTGCGAAGGGGTATCAAAAATTACGTATATCTTTCGCAAATTTACACATTTTTTACTCAAACTTCTAGGGGTTGTTCTTGAAGTCGCACTGAATCTAAATCCGCTTTAGTCCATGCAATTGGGGCGGTTCAAACTTTTGACCTAAATCACGTGGCTCCTCTTTCCGGGCTTCCCACGCAGCTCTTCGGCAACCGCAACGTCCAATTCCGACAAACACTCCAATAACCCTCAACAAATTCGGTTATCGGGTCGGAATCACCTGGGTCTCAACTTCGGCCTCCCTTCTTGTTAAAACCGACGTTATCGGCGGCATCGAGAGATTTTATCGCCGAAATTAGGACGGCCTTGGCAACGGGAGGGGGACGAAAAGTGGAAACTTGATCCTGTCATTAGCGCCGAACGTAACTCGATGAGTGTCCCGCTGCTGTACCCGAAACACCTTCAACGTCGATATCGTCGTCGTAGCGAAGAAGACGCAGAAAAAAAGAACTAATTTCGTCGAGATGCACGTTTCGCAACTATTTCTGCGAAACAAGCGAAAATGGAAACGGGGGAGTTGGAAAGTTTTTACGATGACAACGGCCGGATTTTGTGGGGTTGATTCGGCTAAATCGCAAAGAGGCGCGGCGGGTGCTGTTCGTTTTTGGTTAATGGATCGACGCGGATGTTTGGATGATTATGCTAGTGTTGCAGCTAATTTGCGTTAATTCGACGGTAGATGGGGTGGTAAACGTTGGTGCATTCATCATATGTGACGGGTGAGTTATGGACGGGTGCAATTGCAACAGGATGAAGTGCTAGAGGAAAACGTGAGGCACGTGACTGGAGTTGGAATGGATGGCCTGCATGAAGGATGGCTCTTTGGTGCAGCAATGCAACAAAGTTTTTTTTAAAAAGCTCCACAAGTCTTTACCAGAATTTTTTACCCGGAGTCTTTACCCAACTTTTTTTTCCGACTTCGGGTAAAAAGTCCGGGTGAAAACTCCGGGTAAAACTTCGGAAAAAAACTCCGGAAGTCTTTACCCCAAATTTTTTTCCCGGACTTCGGGTAAAACTTCGGAAAAAAACTCCAAAAGTGTTTACCCAAATTTTTTACCCCAGAGTTCTGCCACTGGAGCACGCATCACCCTGTTTACAAGTCTTTGAAAAACGGCCCCTGCCTACCCGTGATCCTCTAGTTTTGTCGTGATTGATGTCGGCGTTGACGTCGCTCCGTCAAACCCGACGTCCGATTTACATTCCAATCTCTTTTCCCCGCCGTAACGGCGACGTAATGAATCTGGCTATACAGCACCCCGGATCGGCCTCTTCCCGACTATAACTCGACTACACAATTTTGCAATTTAACCGGAAACCATTACCAATTTAAATGACACTTCGTCCAGAAATCGACCCTCTCTCCAACCTCTTTGCATTGCTAAGTAACGTATAGAATTAATAAATGCGTCGCGACAGACCGGGATAATTAACTATAGAACTCCCTAACTATTGATGGCAATAACCCGACTGATGGTGATAGAGTTGGTGATGGTGAGATTTCGCCCTCTCAACTCAACCCAGTAATATGACGGCGGGAGTGAGTGATCGGGATATCGGGACGTGTATAGCCGGATCGATCCGGGAACAGGCCGAGGGTGATTCGAACAAGAACAATCCGCCTCCCGGACCGTGTAAGTGCAATCGGGTTGGGCGGGCCCCACACCGACTGATTGCAATTAGAGGCGGCGAGGATCCCGACGTAATCCCGGCCATTATGTTTCTATTATTTCACGAGTGTAGTTCGGTCCCTGTCGAGTTCCGGGGAAATTGTAAACTACAATCGTTAGTTTTGTCAGCGAAGGCAGCATCGAGGGGGGCTTTGGGAGTTAAAGACTTGTTAAATTCGGGATCAAGACGGTAATTTCGGCCAACTGGACCTCGCAACTTTTCCCAAATTACACTTCGTCCCGCTCAACCAACAACCATTTTTCGATATGTCGACGTAGATTTTTCGATATTTCGATAATTTTCAATTTTTTGTTATTTATCGATAAATATCGGTATTTCGATATATTCAAGAAGACGTTTCAACTCTCTTGCCAATCTGCGACGCTTTTTTCGAAAAAATCAGTTTTCAATTTTGTGGGTCGCCACGTGATTTGGCCGCGCAGTTTTCGTTCCGGCCCCCTTTTTCCGGGGCCGTCCCTTAGGTGTCTATTTAATTGCGGCCGGATCCGGCCGTAATTTCCGGCAATCTCGCGATTAACTTTAACAAAGCTCCATGAATAACGTAATAAAAATTAATACGCCAATTAAAAACGCCCGTCCGCCAATTAGTTGAAAGTCTGGTCGGGTGGAGCTCGGGCCGTATAGTTGGGAATTATTTGTGCGATTCCCTCGTGACCTAAATTATGATCAAACAACTTTAAAAATGCATTCGAGCTTCACACTAGAAGGCGAACTCGGGACTGGTTACAATAAAAACTTCATCATAAACCCCTCGACATTGCGTCCGATAATAAAATATTTACAGGCAACCCCATTGCCGGCTGGTTTCCGGGAGCGTTCACATCGAATTTAAATAATTAATTAAAATAAATAATCGAACGGGCTTTTGGGAGGGTTTTGGACGATGGCGCCGCTATTAATTCGGTATTGCGCGTCGTTAAAGGTAATAGTTGGCCGATGATGCCGTTCGGTATAACGTTGCCGCCAGCTTGAATATGAAACGATTTTTTTTTTTTTTGGCGTTGTGTCAAATTTGATGTCGCGTTAAATTTCAAATTTGATCAGCGATCTGGGTTCTGTGTTGTTCGCAGCACGCTCGATAACACACATCGAACATTAAATGGCAACGGTCGTATTTCATTGTCGATCTTTATGGCGCCATATTTGTTAGCACTCTTCCTAATATCTCTTTCAATTATTTCGAAATCAACAACAGCGGACGCTTTATCGGACGATTAAAATTGCAACTGCGCTTCCGGCTGCCACAAAACAAAAGAGAGCTTCACGTCATTGCAGACAACGAAAAATTGAGGCGACCAATCTAGTGGAGTTGCGAAAAAAGTCAAAGAAATGCCAGCAACACACGAAGTTGTGAACAAACCTTTTGAGAATTAACTATTGGTCTTTGGAGGACATCGCCTTCAACACGAAGAAACTTTTTTGGAATCTTCAGTGATGCACGAAGTTGTGAACAAACCTTTTGACGCCTTTGGTATTGGACTTTGGAAGCCATCGCTGTCAAAACGAAAACACTTATATTAGATCAAGTTACATCAAATTTACCAGGGTTTTGGAGGTTATCAAGGGCTGCAAGAGCGAGAAGCCTAGGAAAGATTACCAAAATAGAGCAGGCTGAGAAGGAAAGCAGCGCCCCCGTTTGAGTAACTAATGCAGGTGTGGTACGTGACTTAAGTGCTCGAAATCCGTTTCGGCCCGTACATTCCAAGGGTTTGGCGCTTATGATTATTTTATACCCGTATATACATGAGGGCGGAAGCGTGGCCGACTTTGATGGCGTAAGTTTCGTCTATTAAACCCCCTGTGCCTCGCCCCTCGCCACGGACGTGTTGAACGTAATAATAAAACAAGAGTCCTGTCCCGTTGTCGGCACGCACGGCTCGGTCGGCAACGCAGAGATCTACTCTCGTATGTCGACAGTAAAGCTCGACGTTGTACCATCAGAATAACGGAGGGCACTTTCCGGCGGCGCCGCCGCCACCACCACCACCACCGCCCCTACCCACATGTTTTATAAGGCAAAAGGTAAATTAAGCGTTCCAACTTTAATTAAACATGAGTTTATCATAGCAGAAGTTGAAATTGGAGTTTAAACTGAAAGTAATAACTCCCGAATTCGACGATGGTGGCGGCGGCGTGCAGGGCTCTAAATGAATATTTAAGGATCGTCGCTCACATTTAATAACGTGCGCCGTCCCACTTATTTATTATTAAAACGAGGCTTTTCGGACGATCACGAACCCCCGACCTCGCCTTCGACCTCCCCCCGGACTCGGAACATATTTTTTCCATTCGTCTGATGCATCGCGGCCAAGAAAGTGGGGGTTGGGGGTGGTACGGGACGTGCCGCCCCTCGCGAACGAGACCGGCAAAATTGTAGCTGCTGCAGTAATTGCGCTCTGGGATAATTTAATTTTTTAAGCGTTTTGGCCCGGGCGTCGCGATCGAACGTTTCTCCTTTCCGACTCCATTCAAATCTGCTTTATACCCCCAATAAAGACCGAGTTTTAACCTTTTCGCAGATTGCGCCGCACCGATTGCCGCAATCGCGCCCAGACCACCCGGGCGCCACGTAATTATGACAAGTGTTTAAATTGATTTGTGCAAGCCACCTCAAACACTTCCGGTACCAAAAAATTTTGCGATTCTCAGAAATATTGGCCTTTCCACGCAATTTTGGCCAAAAGTTCAAAATGGTTGCCGGGCAAAAATTGACAAGTCCTATCCAAGCTGAGTATTTTCTGCTTACACCCTACGATTTTCAACGCGATATTGTCATTAAGTCGCGCGAAACTGGCGCCACGTGATTTAGACCAAATTTGAAGTTGGACTTATAGTAAAATTTCACCTCCCACAATATTTGCCAAACCACTCCTGACAACTTTAGCGATTGGTGTCGAAATTTTTAATGAATTAGCGTCGATATATCGTTAAATTCCAAATTTGAGCCAAAAGTTCAAAATGGTCCTCGAACAAAAATTGGCACGTATTCACCAAGTCGAGTGTCTTATCGCCACACCCTGTGATTTTCAACTCGTAGTAGTCGCTAAATCACTCTAAACTGGCGCCACGTAGTTTGCGTAAAAATTTGAAACTGAACTGATGGCAAAATTTGAACCAGCCTCATGTTTGCCCAACCGTCCTTGACAACTGTTGCAATTTTGTACCGGAATAGATGATTCCTGGCGGATCAGCGTCGATATGCCGCTAATTTAGTTATAAAATGGAGAATTGGGCAACGAATCTGAATAACAAATCGCAATTTGCAAATCTGCGAACTGCAGCTAGATTGCCCGCCATCAACCTCGCAAACAGTCGGCTGTTCAAATATTCCCAAGTATCAGGATAATGATATGTACAATTGTCGTTCGTAAGTATTGCATGACTACTTTGGAACGACTCCTGGTTTTTGTCGTACTCCAGTTGTTCGATTACGACGTCGTCTTGTTCGCAAAATCAAGTTAGCGAAGCCGTTAGGTGAATCACTATGGAAATATCACGAGTTCCAGCTTTTATTCTAATAAGTAGCGAGGTAGTGGCAAAAATGTTCCTTTAAAGATTTAATAATTCCAAACTCGGGGTTGGCTGTGAACGGGTAATTTTTTTCTTACGGTTCAAAAGCGGTGGGGCTTCTTTTCAGTCGATAAAGCCGGCACCTGTAAACACGAAAACGCATTTATGACGGAGCCGGCGGCGTCCTAATTAAAATTCGGGAAGGAATCGTAATTAATTGCGAGCCGTGATTAAAAGTGACTGCTAATTTGTGTAGCACCCCGTTGATAAAACCCCCTGCAGTGTTCGATAAGCCATTCATCACGGGCTCTCCGCGTCGCCCCCAATTAACCTTAAATTAATAATATCGAAAAGCAGTGCCCGTTAATTGGTGCATTAATTGCTAACAACTGCGCCAGAACTGCGGCGTTGCACCAGTACGCGAAACCGAACTTTAGGACGACTTTTCGAAATATTTTTCCAAACCCCAACGTCAGCTGCAAAAACAAAACGCAAAACAACTGCGGAAACTGTTTCAGTAAATTATTTTCGTTGGGATACTTGCTTTGAAATTGTGTTGTTCCATCGATCAAATCCCGGGAATTTGCAACCATTGAATCGGAATTAATATTGAAATAATTTAAGCAATGAAAAGTTCCTGAATGATTGTTTTAATGAAACGTTCAAATATTTCCACAGTATTGTTTAACTTTCAAATAACACGCCAAAGTTTTTTTTTATTTATGTAACATCAAAATCGGATTTGGATTGGTATTGCGACTCGGTTATTACAACTAAACGTGCAGTTTCCGCTTCACATTGATAACAGTAATCGAGCAGATAACTGGCATTAATAACTCACTTCGACGCTGTCGATCAAGTCAACTCGAACTTTCCGACCAATTACGTAGCGCCTATGGCTCATCAAGCTAGTTTCGAGATAGTTAAGAAGTCTTAAACTTTGGTCTTTCCTTTCTACATAAACGTTATTAATCAGTCTTATCTTACATTGTTAAAAAAAAAAAATCGGTTTGGCAAAAATTTTTAAAAATAGTCATAAGTCAAAAACTTTTCAACTTTTTTTCACCAAAATTGTAGGGGTTGTTGCTGCATTAGAGTTAAACGTAAATCCGCTTGATTTTTTTTAATCAAGCCGGTTTGAACTTTTTATCAAAATCACATATTATTTCTCCTAATTATATAAGTGAGGTTGTTGAGGCAATGCTAGATATTCCAAGTTTTTATTTTGGACATTGTTCACAATACTGTATGGTCTAAAGATTTAGAAACTTGAAGAAAATTTTGTTCTACATAACATTTGATACGTTTCTCTTACAAATTCACACGTTTTTTACTCAAAATTCTAGGGGTTGTTCCAGGAGTCGCGCTGATTCTAAATCCGATTAAGTCCGAACAGTTCAAAATGTTTAAACTTTTGACTTAAATTACGTGGCGCCTATTTCTCTTCTGTAAAGTGACTTCATCTTTGCCCAAATTTCTCTCCTGACTGAGACAAAATAAATTAAGAACGATCCGGTTAAACCTCCACGTTCTGTCCAATTCGTCCGATCTCGACGGCTCTACGGACGCGTGTATGGATATTTTACGCTCTCGTAAATTCGGAATCTAAACAGCCGGCGGGCCCCCCGGCCTACTTTAATCCCAACTGCCGTTAACGGTTCCTCCGGCCGACCATTTGTTATTACCGTAATCGTCCGGATTTTTCCAGAACCTCTTTAGGTCCGCGCCCAACTTCCACAATAATCCAAATCACGTCCGCCTTTTAATAGCCGCCTCCGAAAAAAATCGCCGGATATTACCCCCGAATTAAAGAGAGGAAAGGGCCGGCTGCAGCGAGTTTAAGGATAAGTCGACGAGATTTTCACAAATTGCTGTAAAGTCAAATTTTTTGCATTTTTATTCCAGCAAAGCTTAGAGAGGAAAAAAGATAATTTGTTACTGTTTCGATTTAATTAAATAACAACAAATTTTGGTCAATTTTTTTCCAGAATTGTAGGGATTGTTGCTGGGGCGTGGAGGAATCGGAAATAATTGAAACTTTTTTATTTGGAGCAATATGAACTTTTGGTCTAAATTACGTGTCGCCCTACTGGAGGACGTTTGCTAAGTTGTTTTCGCTGTTTTTCGATTTTCGGCCGCTTCTCATGATGTCAGTTAATCAATAAAATTTTGTCTTAACATTTCAAGTTTGAGTCGTCCCCTTGGCTCCCGGTTAAGCCATTTGTGCGTGTGCATCATCCACCAAAATAAAGTCATCAATATAGAAACTTGGACGTGCTAAAAGTCTGTGATACGCATGAATAAACTTACTCCATAAAATAAAAGAATAAGAGAAGAGCAAATAAAAGTGTCCATTCTTATTTATTTAAGCGAGTTTCTCCAACTTCTTTCCCGGGCTTTTATTAAACACGTACAAAGAACGTAAACTTTTTCCCTGCGAATAAATGGATTTGCATCGGCGGACCTAAAAGCACTAATGCCAAAGTTTGTCTGGGGAAAAAGACCTTTTCCGATCGGTTCGGCCGGGCCGTGGACCCCGGTCGTCGAGACGCAAAGGGCGGACGCGGGGAACGAAACGACGCAAAGTTGCACTCTCCATCGTCCTTCATAAAGCAAGCAATGAATTCATTAACCGACGCATACACGGCCGCCTTAATGGCCTATCTGATGGTGGGAAGCCTATAAAGCGAAATTATCCGGCATTTTTCAAGCGCCCAACGACGTCACGGGAGTTATGACCGCCAACCAGAGCCGCCGGCGGATATTAACACATAAAGAATTTAGGACACACACGAGCAGCGCACGAAAATCCCACAACCCCAGGTCTGGATCTTAAAGTTATGAGACTGCCACGGGAAGAAGCGCGAGAGGAATGAAACAAATTTGACCAGGAGTACGAAGTAGGAACGACCTTCATTTTTTTTTTTGGTGCACTAGGCAAAAAGGTTACTCTTAGAGAAAACTCTTGCATGTCTCTGAGGAAATAAAGTGACCAACTGTTGTTCTGACGTGATACAGTGGGGCGTCACGTAATTTTGCCAAAAGTTCAAATTCCTCCTATTAAAAAATTAAAAACGATTCCTGCCTTCTTGACTTGTTCTTAGTAACTCCTGCGATTTTGGAGAAAAAACAACAAAATTTAACCTCTTTTTGAACAAAAACTGCTGCCGCGCGTACAAATTATTGCAACATTACTCCTGATCTGTTTCTAGGCCATTTTTTGCCTAAATTTCAGCTTCGAAATTATTTACCTCCACATTGTTTTATTATGTCTATCAACACTCTACGTTTTAATTGAGTACATGGAAATAATTTTATGGAATAGAGTTTTGTCCAAACGCATCTATTTCAATTTTCATTTGCATTGATATTGCTAATGTTTGTAACCAAAGCCGGAGCTCGAAAACATGTAAACACTGACAATAAACACACTACAGCCTATTAACTATATCCGTTTCGTTTCAACCAAATCCCAATTCTGCACATGGAATAAGACAAAGATCGCTTGAAATGCTGCTGCTGCTGCTGCCTAATTAAGAGTTCGAGTTTTAAGCCGAAAGTTTGACGAAAATCAGAGAAGGCATCCGCGCACTTTGTCATCATTCGAACAAAGCGCTAAAACCAATTATCTTTCAGTTGTTGTTTTTGAAAAGTTATGATTGAAGTGTCTCTTCGATGAATCTAGACCTAATTTATTAATTTGGATTTCAGCAAATTGCTTGCAACTGCTCAAGCCGTACTAAAAGTGACTAAAAATACCAAGGTTTAAAAGGGGTCGGGAACGGTCTGAAGTAATTAAGTAGAGCGCTGCGTTTAATCGACTTTTGTGTGCTTAAATAAAACAAGTTTACCTTTAAACAGGCATTAATTTGTAAATGAATATGATGCGCGGATGCGCTAAAAAAGAAAACAGTAAAAACATGAACACGGAACCAGCTGATGATTGGATGATTTATCAACATTTGGATACTGAAGTTCAGAAGTGGGACGTAATGTAATTTGCGTGAAATGATCATATTGCTTGGATTAAAGAAATAAAAACTAATTCTTATTCGTTGATGTTCCAGCAACAATCGTTACAATTTTTGAAAAAAACTCTAAAACTTAGTCTAAACTGCGTCGCTTGAAATAATTAATTTTTGGAAGTTTTTGTTGTTGCAACCCTTTCATTACTATTTGAAATCAAAATCAGTGAAACAAGGCGACCAATTTGCTAAATTTAGACAAAAACCCACCATGGAATAGTTGGGAGTCACGTAATTTGCACCAAAAGTTCAAACAGCTGGAAATCAAAAATTAAAAACCGGATCATGTTTCCTGTTATTCCAGCAACAACCCCTACGATTTTGAATCAAAATGAACAAAATTCAATAAAGAAAACTTAAATTTAAGTTTTGAAAAATTTCTTAACTCGAAATATATTTCTCTCTTAAGTCCCGTTGCTAACTAGTTGCACTCTTCTGCCGCATTAATTCCGTTTTGGATCCGAAAATCTTTCTTTGGCGTTACTCTTGAATTTATGGTTTAGGTGACGTCGCTGCTGGCGTCGTTTGACTTAGTTCGTCGCAGTTATGCGAAGGTCTTTCCTCATTTCGTTGTGTAAACAGACCATTAAATACGTGCCGCTTCCGGAATTCGGACTATTTTCCAGATGTGCGCATTCCACGCCGGCCTTAGCACACCGACGTCAACGACGAAGCGTCCCCCGTTTCACCGTCGCGGCGTCGACGGAAGCGCCGTGTTTAATTACCGCCGCTTGTGAGACAGTTTATTAGGGCCAGTAGCGGCCCGGCAACAAGGAGAATTTACTTTTAGAGAACCCCGGTGGAAATGGTGGAGGCGCCCGAGGCTGAAACTGCCAAGTAGGTAATCGACGGTTTCTGGATTTAACAATCAAATTGAAGTTATCTTCCGGAATAATTCGGAAGTAATTTGGGAAATGTCGAAATTCCCGACTGGGAATTCTGCTGGATCAACACAGTTCTCGAGAAAGCTCTTCGGGAAAAGTAATTTATGAGTAAAATAATCTTAAGGTAAAACGTCGGTAAGGCGATTTGGAGTCTCGACTGTCATCTAATTTCCTGTATTATGTTCAATTATTTACCCAATTCCCTCCATGTTTCTTTTTCCATCCACTTCTAAGCCAATTTGATATTTATCCCTCGCTTCTTTTCATTCTTTAATTCAATCAAACGGGCTTTCAAAAAACAAGTGACGCACCCTCGCCCCGGGACAATCCCCCAATTACGTCGTTCGCGATCCATCAATGTTTGGCGTCGGTGACGTATTTGCGATTTTTACCCCCCAACCCCCGCCCCGCCTAGAACCTACCCTAAAATTATGCGGAATCAAAGCGTGTCGATGCACCAAACAAACAACCGACCACCTTAACGACGACGCCCCGACTTTGTCGGCTGATTACGTCAAGGACGGGGTTGGGGGGAAAAGGGGACGGAAAGAAGGAAGGTCGTCGGGACTTAATCAAAATTTGTTTTAATTCCCCCGACCCGAATCCAATTATAAAAGGGATTTCACGGACGACCGTGCAAAAATGTCGAAAGATTTAGTGTAGTTGGCGATTTCGGAAAAAGTTGTCGGAGGTCCTCTCGGGGGGCGGGAGTTAAGCTACTTAAAAAATTATAAGACGACGGAAAGAGGGCCAATTAGCGACGCAGGACCGGAGTTAATTAACGCGAAACTTGAACGGGAAATCGATAATTAACGAAAATTAAAAACAAAAATTTTGTTAAGATCCGGGTTGGTTAAATTAATTAAAAGTTTTGTTTTGAAGCGATCGCAGGGCCAACTATCGACGTCTTCTTCGGCGAGTTAAGAGGACTAAGCAACCGCTGCCGGCGCCGGTTACCAAATCAACTTGGTCTAGCCCTCTGGTCCATTGACAGTTTTTGCTAAAAGTTGTTCTTGGCAAGTTGCGGTCCTGATTTACAGCCCCTGCTATGTTCGACGGTTGTTTTATAACTTTGGCGATAGAACACTTGACTAGTTTGTTATTTGTTGTTCGAGAGGTGGATGCATCTAGAATGCCATGCAGCAAATAATTTGCATTTAAGTACTCATAGCTGACTGACATTGTAGCGATTCCTTTGACGCGCAATCAATTGTTTACAAAACTAGGGAGACCCAAACAGTCGGACTAAGTGCAGTGGAGGCATTAGCTGGGGGAGTGGTGTCCAAATTTAATTAATAAAAATTTTAATGGCAAAATTATTAAAACTGACAAAAAATTTAAGTAGCAGCCCATCGTAAAGTGCGTTGAGTGGAAATGGGGCTAATGACTAGAAATCAAAATAGACCAAAACTTTTGAAATAAATTGCTCTTTCAGTAAGTAGCTGGGCGCGTCGTTTTAAGGTAACCAGCTTCACCTGGAAAAGCTCGTCGAAATTGGAAATTATTGCAGCAAAGTAGCAACTGCATTGATTGCATTGACTGCGGCCGCCTCTTCGTTTACCTGTAATGTTTTTTATAGTTCCGACATTGTTTCGATGCAGCTGTACGCGTTCTAAATTCATTCTAAATATCTTCAATACTGGAAACTTTTCTCGAGGCTTCCGTTTGAAACAATAAGAACTAAAATTGAAACTGAGAGAGTCCGAACCGCAAATTCCATGCACATGCAGGAACTCGCATTTAATTGAAACCCGGTTTGATAATAATCACAATCCAACTTAATGTTAAAAGCGTCTAGCTTCCGGAAATGTTATCTCTCTCCGCATCCAGTTCCGGAACCGGAACCATTAATTGTTATTGCATCTAGATAGAGCGAGTCTTGTTGCAAATACCTACAATGAAGATTTAGGTACTTTGCCAAAAATTATTTCAGTTTTAAAAGAACGACTCGACGACTTCTGGAAATTTCAATTAGTTACTAAGACAATAATTGCGGACGAAATTTACTTAATTAATAATAACTGAAACCTGGTGCTGTCTTCTCGAGACGTTTCAGTTTCATTCACTGAGTGAGTTGTTTTAAAAGTTATCAAACGAGAACGCCGCCGGAAATAGACGCAATCACTTTTGGCAGAGGCGCCCCAATTAAAACTTTCACGCATAGATGGCGTTCTGCCGAATTAACAAAGAACGGTGCGGTTACCATCTTTAACCACACAAGCGTAGGTGCTTCCTGTTCACCCTTTATCATCAGCACTGAGGAGCAACGATTCAGCGGGTTTCCAGCCGGTACCGACCTCAAGACCCAAATTTTTACAACGTTTGTTTAACTGAGATTTAAAATCTTCAAGGTGTTGTCACAATTTTTTTCTGGCCGGTACCGACCTCAAAACCGAAATTTTTACAACGCTTGCTTAACTGAGTTTTAAAATCTTAAGGTGTTGTCACAATTTTTTCCGACCGTGAGTGCTTAAGTTTCATGACGCTCTAGATTTTGTCGATTTTTGAATTTTCCGCGGCATCTCAATTTTCCGGGCCAATAATTGCGTTGGTCCCGAAAATGTCGTAATCGAGTTATCCTGTTTCAACAGTAGTAGAACCAAATTACAAAATATTGAAAACATAACTTAATAACGAATTGGGTGGAATTCATCCGGCGATCGAGGCCCGGAAATTAAATTGCTCAGTTCGAGAGTTGAGTGGGTGCAAAAATCTAGCGCTCCCCGTGCGGTTTTCCTACATCGATCACCCCGCCAACTTGACCGACGAAGACGAGGAGTTGAGAGCGTCGACGTCGGGACGCAGACAACACATGTTCTCTCTAAACTTTATAATTAAGAAAGTCGGATATCCTTAACGAAAGAACTCCCGACAACTTGGGCGCTTTTAATTCCGGCCTGTGTCCTCTTCGGGGGGTCGCAGGAGGCCGCGGGCGCCACCCTCACCTTTGATCCGGAAAAACTGCCCCCTCAACAATTTTCGATAAGAGATTTGCTGAATTAAAAACAGAATTATTAAGAAAAATAAAAAAATATAAAGGCTGCAAGAAAAAGTTTTTAATTCGAAAAAAGAAACAAAGACTGCAAAAAAAAACTTTTTGATTTTAAGGTTAAAACTTCTCTCGCCGCAATTTGGCAGTCACCGCTTCCAAACAAGTGCCGTCACCACTCTGGCCGTCTAGATGTAAAAACTTAGTTCGATCTTGGCTGCGACTTAATTCGTGGTTGATCCATTTTTTGCGGTCCGACTCTCTAATTTAATTCCGGGACCTTTTTCGATTCCCTCGTCGCTTCCAGAGCAGTCAACTGTTATCGTCCAGTACTTGGTTTCGGTTGGACCTTTGTTGAAGGACCGAAACCGAAGCGGGTTCCGTACCGACGCGGCTCAACCCTCTCGATCTTTATTTGTTAACCTACATCAAACGTCAGTCGGATTCCTTTTCCTCTTTCTCCCACTCTCTGGGTGTCTCACGTTGACGTTTCACCACCCTCTAAAGGTTCATTAGTCCGTAAAGTCAAACATCTCGAGGAACGTCGACGAGACAACGATACACAAACATTCCATCGCACAACAACCGTTCGAGAAATTTAACCTAACTTTTGCAACCCCCTCAAATATCGCAGGCGGCCGAGGTTCTTCCCACCACCGCCAACTTTGACAATTTCGTGGGTGTTACGGCAACGTAACTAGATTTTTTTCTATACTCGTGACAATTTTGTCAACTCGATGACTGAGTATTAAATATTTCATTATTGTTGCAAGCCGCTTCGTAACACGTTGAAATCCAATTTCGTTTCATTACCAAACATCTGCAACGTAATTTCGTCATGTTAGCGACGCTATTAAGTACAACGATGCAATTGATGACGTCATTGTTGCAAGATTTGACGACGGGCGGCGGCGAAGTCGTCGCACGTCCATCTCTAATTGAGGTTGGTGCACTTGATGCAACCGACTAATTAATCCTCGGTCCTGTCCTGTTTACGACCGTTGTTGGCGGCGTCGTCATTCAATTATGCCCCATTCACGTCGGATAATCCAGGAAATCTGAAGCTAGCCAATCGTCGTCATCGGACGCGATAAAGGAAACGCGGGCTTCTCTGTTTCCAGTTTCCGGTCTGTTTGCACATAAACACTAAACGTCATATCGTATGCAAATATCCCGGATGATTTACAAACATTGCCAGAGACGTATATCCGGCTCTATCCGGGGCAAATGCGACGTACGTCACTGGATCTTGTCGGATGACAGCTATTTTAACAGCTGCTCCCCGTTGTTCGGACGATTGGAGAGGGTGTAAGTTATGCAGAGGAATTGTGCGCCATCTAGCGACCGCCGAAGTGACTTTGATCTATTGACAAACCTGTAACACCCTTTTGTGTATCTACCTAAAGTTGCCCCACGCACCCCAAGATAAACAAAACTATTAAAACAATTTAAGTTGCAAAACTTGCAACGTGTGTAAGCTTTAGAAACAACTTTGATCAATCAACAGATCCATCGATAACGTCAATAAAATAAAGATATAGCTGTAGACTTTTAGGAAAGGCGCCACGTAATTTTGTTGAAAGTTCGGCGAACATTTCCCAGGTGGCTCGACCAAAACTGCGGTTTTGCTTGCAACTTTCCGATTACTCGTAACCAACAATCATCGTAGAGTAGTTTGTTCAAGCGAAGTCGGCCATATTGCTGCTTCTGCTCTTGCGCCCCCCCCCTGCCACTCCCCCCGTTGCGGTCACGTAAAAGTTGCGGCGATTCTTCCACTTTGGCGAACTCGAAGATTGAAAACTCGCCAAGTAAATAAATATGAATTCGGCGCGAGGCAACACAACAACACGTATAATTTTTCATATGTTCCGCCCTTTCTGCCTAACCCCCCGCAAAAGTATCGCCTTCCGGGTCAAACTTTCGTCATAACTTCGAGCCCGCTGTTTTTATTGGAGCCTCGAAAACACGAAGAATAAGACGTTCATTCTCGAGTATCCGTAATAAGGGCACAAACATTCCCCACACGTAACTGTTGCGCCGCCACACGGATAATTTAATAAGACGCCACGATGGGGATTGGAGAAAAGGAAGGGGGAGAGAGGGCGCGATCGGAAAAAAATTTGCGACCCGCACGAACCGGCCGAGATTAAAGATTCAAAATTTTTGGATTTCTTGTTAGACAAAAAAAATTGTTTATTTTGAAAAACGGTATTATTTTTGCAGAAAACCAATTTAAAGTTAATTTGTTCATAAAATAAGAAAAAAAAAATTTTGGAAATTTTGGGTCCAGGTCAAAGGTGAGAGACAAAAGGTTAAAGATCGAAGGACAAAAGTCAAAAATAAAAGTAAAAATAAAATTGAAAAGATAGAAGTGAAAAAAGTTAGTAGTCACTAGACACTATTTTTTTGAACTCTTGTAACTTTTGAAAGAACAAAGTTATAGTGAATCGAGATACATCAAATTCATCATTGTTTCACTGACTATTGTAGCTGTTAATATTGAAAGCCAGAAACTTAGAATGAGAAAGTAAGAATTTTTAAAATTAAACCAAATTTTGATCAAAATAACGACTTCAACATAAAATACGACGTTGGCTATTTGCATGTTGAGGGCGGACATCTATGTTTAGGGCCCGGGACACTTTTCAAACTTCATTATGCTAATGGTGACGAAAACTAATTTCACAGGAAGAGCGTAGGACGCCCCTAATATTACGCTTAGGTGTGCCACGTCGCAGTTATTTATATTGTAAAGAGAGGCGTAATTCGCGTTGTTTTTTTTTGAGACGCCCTCTGGATTTTTGTCAACGTAACTGCTTTATTACAAGCGACGGTCCGAGTTGGCGGCGAGGATTGAAAACCGTAGCCACCGGCGATCATTTGCATAAAAACCGCCAAGTGCCTCCCCTCAACCCCACAACCCCCCAAAAGTCACACACTTCTTTCGGTGAGACAACCAGTTGATGACGTCACGTTCCTCCTTTCTAACGGTCACGTGAAAGTAGATAATTAAGGTGACGACCAATTGGTGACGTCACGTTTCTTCTTTCTAACAATAAATAAAAAGGGTTAATTGGGGAAAATTAATTAATTTCAAATTGCAATAAAATTAATCTAGTGACCCGGAAAAGCTCGGGCGTTGATGAAAATTGCCGTTCCTCGGAATCCCTCGGGGCGTCGTCGTCTCCTGACTTTTTGGCCCGCGCCGCCGTTATTACCGTATTAATAACCGTTAAGCTCGTCTAACTCGATTAATTACGTCGGTTAATTCAATTTTTGCCGTCGAGCAAATGTTTGCGGAGGCGTCGCGACGCCGGCTACTCTCCGTCGCCCAAACGAAAAACAAGAAGCTCGAAACTGTCCGTCGGGGAGCGATCGCGTGACTTTGCACCACCACTCCCCCCGAACTCACTCCTAGGGTTGAAATTAACGCCGACTACGTTAATTAACGCGTTAGCAGAAAAAGATCCCCTAAACCCTCCCCAAATCACTCCTTTAGGGTTGAAATTAACGCCGGCTCCGTTAATTGACGACGCGGAGAAATGACGCCGATGTCGATTGAAATTCACACCGGGGGCGAACGCTGACGTAAAGTGCATTTTTATTTCGCCCTTCCCCCCTCCCTCTTTGCCATTAAGCAGTCCATTTATAAAGCAAGCCGGCTGTTGTACTGGATACGGTTGCAATACGGTCACGTAACAACCGTAAAAGATTCAATGGAAGGAAGACGAGGAGAGACTTTTAAAAAAAAAATTGCGATCGTGGCGCGTGGCTGCCGAAAAATTTTTGTTGAAACGTCGATGGAAATTATGTAAATGGAGGTTCCGCCGCCGCCACTGGTTGTCAACGGAAAAAAAAAACGAGTTTGGCAGAAATTTTCGCTAAATTCTTCTAGTTGGTGATTTAATTACATTTTTTACGCCGCCACTGGATTACTACTTACCAAGTTTGGCGAAAATTTTTGCGGTTATAAGAACGAGACTTCCGGTGTCCATCTTCTTCGCACAGCAGAAGTTTTCGTAATTATAGCGCGGTCCTGCACTGGGATCCCCGACAAAGCGTTTCGACCGCGTAGCTTCCAAAGCGACCAAAAAAAGCGATAGCCTCTCGGAACTCTCTGTTTAACCGATAGAAATGCCAGTCGACTCGATCGACATTGAAGCTTTTTGATCGCTTTGGAAGCGACGCGGTCGAAACGCTTTGTCGGGGATCCCAGTGCTGTCCATAAAAAAGACACTTCCGGTGTCCATCTTCTTTGTGCAAAAAAATCTTTTAATTCTGTGACTGTCACTTTGTTTTCCGTTACAAGTCCGCAGCTCGCGAGTTTCCATATATTCTTGAAATTTGTGAGTGAGGTGACGCCCGAGGCGTCGGCGTCTCCCCATTCGTGACACAGAAAGAACCCTTTCACGAGGTGGCGGTTAATAGGACCGGATGCCGGCACCGCACAACGTTCACAAATACGAATCGCCGTAATTAAAACAGAGGCGGCGTAGTCACCTGTCCTGATGTTGTTTCCACGGAAATAATTGTTTTCACACGACGCCAACTCTAGCAAACGGAACGACGACGTCCCGTTGTCGAACATCCGCCGCCACCTTCGAATAATAGCAGCAAGGACAACAATAATAGTTCTAACCCCTCAGCTCGCTTCAAAAATTTTTGCTCCTCCATCCAGTAAGCCGTGACCTCGCCCTCTCGATCAGGAATAGTTCTAACCCCCTCATCTCGCCTCAAAAATAAAATTTTGCTACCGCGTCGCCCTCTCGATTAGGAATGGTTCTAACCCCCTGAGAGCTCGCTTAAAAAATAAAAATTTTGTTTCCGGCAAATCTAGTAACCGTTGCAAATTCGGCCGTGACCGCGTCGCCCTCTTGATTAGAAAACTCCAATCCCCGTTTTCCGTCCCAGTTATGTTAATTTCCTTATGAATATTGCCACCGGCGCAATTGTTGCCCGACAAGTCCGGGGCCTTATCGTCCTCTTATTCCGACTTTCAAATTCGATTCATTACGCGTCGTCTGAACATCACTTAAGAGTCCATTGGCGTGCGGCCCGAATGAAATGTAAATATGCATTAAAAATAATCGAGTTACCTCTTGTTTCAGAAAGGGACGGAGAGAAAACGAACGAGAACCAGCTGAGTTATCCGACGATTTCCGGACAACCCCCCCCTTTTTACCCCCATCTGCTTTCTTCGAATTAAAAGCAATCCTGGAGGGCGCCGCGGGAAAAAATCACCACCGAGAAAATTGAACTCTCGATTGCGACAGAGACACGAACCCAATCAGAATCCGTAATCAGCGTCGCGACGCCCACCTCAAATTAAAAGATGTGACGTCGCAGGCGGAAATGGTTAGTGCATGGTCTCAGGTAAATATACAACGTAAAAATCAATTTTTTTTCTAAAAATATGATTTACGACTGTTGTCACATCTCTACTTTCGATAGTATAGAAAAGTTGTGGTTAAAAAAATGATTTACGACTGTTGTCCCTGTAGGTGTGAAGTCAGCCGCCCCCGCCCCCGGTCGCCATGGAGAAGGACTCGGGCCACTACTGCTACGAGCCCTACCAGTCCAAGTCCTCGACGTTGAAGCGCGACCCGAAGAAGAAGCCCAGCGGCGACTCGTGCAAGTGCTTCGGCAACAAGCGGAAATCGCGCGGTCGCGCCTTCTTTGCCGGTCTGGCCACCAATTTGGGCATTTGCGTGTTGTTGTTCGGTTACACGCTGATCGGTTCGGTGATATTTCTCGCCATCGAAGGGGGCGCCACTTTTCAACATTCGACGACCCAAATATTGGCGACCAGATCGATGGCCACCGACGCCAACAACAAGTGGTTCAATCACAGTGCCGAATTGAAGGCGAAAAACGACGAGGCCAGAGCGAGAACGGTCGAGAACATATGGGACATCACCGTCAGTTTGAACATCCTCTACAGGGACAACTGGACGAGATTGGCCGCCCAGGAGATCACCAGGTTCCAGGACGAACTGCTGAAGAGCTTGGGGGAGGAACTGGCTCAACAGCCGGTGCAGGAGAAGAAGTTGGGGGGGAAATGGGGGCACGACCACTACGAGTGGACCTTCGCCAAGGCCTTCCTTTATTCGCTCACAGTGTTGACCACTATAGGTAAGTCTACTCTTCAAGATTAAGCTTCGCCTTTCCTTGAGACCCCCAATGGTGTCTTTGAAGTCCTTTTACGTTTTTTTTTCAACTTCTAATATTGTTTTACTCTCATCTCTTTATATTCTCATCAATTTTTCCTTCCTTCCTACTTTTTTTTAGTAGCTACTTTTTGTTGAGCCATGTTTTGCTTTTGTGTCGCAATATTCCTATCACTGAGTTGTTGTTCCTTAAGGTTTTTTCCCAGTAAGCCACCTTTGATTTTCATGCACCTATCGTTAAAATTCTTTTTTCGTTAACTTCTTTAGAGAAGCCAGGCAACATAAATTCACGAACTAAGTCATTATTCTAATACAGAGAATCATCTATCTTACGTCGCTACAAAAGTCATTACCAAACTTTACCAGTTCAAGAAATGGCAAGATGGCTGTCTTTCAAAAGTTGGAGATAGGAGAGCGAGCGCCGCTATAACACAATCAGCATCGAAAAGCATTGGCGTAGAATGCAGCAACTATAGTTTCTCTCTTTCGTTTAATTAAACTGATGGAATAGAGAATAGAGACCGGCATCGATCCCTGTTCTGAACTAATGCTTTATTTCCCTTCTCGTTTCTATTACGATATCGAACTTAACTGTCGTCTCGTTAAAATGCAAACTTCCACTTCTCTACGTCATTGTTGTTTCAATCTAAAATGTTCGTAACTAACTTAACTTAACAAAAGAGATTGACTTAACTTGTTAAACTCGCATTAGTAGTTTCGACCTGTCTTAAAAACTCGCATTCACTAATTGCCAATATTCACGTCGAAAACGGTATTCGATCATTAATTTTGTTAGCATTTTCAGCACATTTTTCGTTCAATTACATCGAAATCAAGCGTTGCTGGTGCTGCTTTTGCTAGTTTTCGTTATTTCAGACACGGTTGATTAATTATTGTAAAATTTACAACAGAACGTTGCTTTAGTTCAGATTGGAAACTTGTTTTCAAAAACTGATTCGACGAATTCAAACAAATTTTTCATCAAACAAAAATTGAATTGAGGTTGGCTTGACTGTCAAATGCAGTGCCAACTCGGGTTTTTACGTCTATTCAAGAAATAGGCCAATAAAGTAGAGATGAAAATAACCAAATATAGATGAAGAAAGAAAAAGTAATAAAACGCGGAAAAGTTCAAAACAGTGGTATAAGTTTTTTGACACTGTAGCTCCATAGACAGTAAATTTAGTAATAATCGTAAGAAATTTCAATACTCCAGCTTAAAAACTGAACCAACCAATTCGAAAATTAAATCGAGAAAAAACAAAAATGACAAGAAAGAAGTCCAAATTAGTCCAGGATTCATCGGCGCCGGTTTAGCTCTATTAAATGAGGAAGCTTGTCAGTTTCTCGGTAATAAAATGCAGAAAAGTTCAAAACAACGGTATAAGTTTTTTGATTCTGTAGCGCCATAAACAGTAGATTTAGTAATAATTGTAAGAAATTTCAATACTCCAGCTTCAAAACTGAACCAACCAATTCGAAAATTGAATCGAGAAAAAACAAAAATGACAAGAAAGAAGTCCAAATTGGTCCAGGGTTCATTGGCGCCGGTGTTGCTCTATTAAATGGGGAAGCTCGTCAGTTTCTCGGTAATAAATGCGGAAAAGTTTAAAACAGCGGTATAAGGTTTTTGATTCTGTAGCGCCATAAACAGTAGATTTAGTAATAATTGTAAAAAATTTCAATACTCCAGCTTCAAAACTGGACCAACCAATTCGAAAATTGAATCGAGAAAAAACAAAAATGACAAGAAAGAAGTCCAAATTGGTCCAGGATTCATTGGCGTCGGTGTCGCTCTATTAAATGGGGAAGCTTGTCGGTTTCTCGTCTTGATTCCTCGCCAACTAGATGTGGAAATGCCCTTAGTTCCTTCGGTTTGCCCGGAATCCGTCTAAATCCAGTCAGATTAAGGTGTAATCGGAGAATAGACTCGACGATTCTCGCAATCATCTCAATTCGAGGTCGCGTTTCGACTCCGGAAGTTGGACCCCGACCCATTTTGCACCCCTTTCCTGCCAACGTTCCAAATTCACCACCACCTCGTCGATTTTTATCGAAATCACTTCGGCGACGGCTCTTCTCATCCATTCCGGTTATGACGTCACGGGACGTTGCTGACTCCACCGGTCCATTAATCAGTCGTCTTTTTCCACGTCGTTTCGCTAAAGCAACATATTGGATTCCGTTTAAATTCCCGACGTCAATCAATTGATCCTTTTCCTATATACTATGTACAAGATGCGTATACATAACAAGAAAACACGCGACTAAGACGGCAACATTCTGGAGATTCTAATATCGCTCTTCCCCCGGGTTCTCTCTCCTCAGAGGGTGGAAAGTTGGATGAGAAGAGAATTTGGAAAATTCGCAAATATTTTTCATTTAAACGTCGCGTCCGAGACGAAAAAAAAAACTCGGATGGAATTTCGGCATCGGGGAAAACCGACGAATTTTTGGAGCCGCCGCCGGCAAAGAAGAGGAAAGCGCCCGGGCCCGTTTCCGGTGATTGCCAGAAGAAATTATCGCAGGCGTCGAGGCGGGAAAATTTAAAATTCCGCCGACGCTATCCGGACGAACTTAATATTCTACGGACGCCGAGCTCGTTCTCTTGTTTGTGCGACAAACGACGTGAAAATTGTTTATTAGATCTAATTGGAGGGGCGGGAAAGCTCGGCAAAGACAGGGGCGGACTCGAAAACAACTTTTCTCTTCTCTTATTCCCAACTAAATTAACATCAAGTTGCACAGCGCTAATAAGTCGTTAATGACCCTCAGTGACGCCGTCCAAACTCTTACCACCAAAATTCTATGGACCTCTTAATGATCGGTGGTGCAACTGAACGATGCGGGGTCGTCTCTGCATATGTTTCTTTTTGCGTCGTAACAAGGCGAGAAAAAACTTTTTTGCCATTTGGCCCGTTTCCCTTTGTCGCGCCGTCGTTACCGAAGAGCGTCCGGACGTCAGCGTCGCATATCCGGTCCCGACGCTCCTCCAATTTCCTCGCCAGCTCGTTCAATTGTTTCGGTATATCTGGCTCGTTCCCGTTTCCCTTCCAATCACGTCCTCTCCCTCGTCTGGCTCGTTTCGCGTATCAACCGTAATTGTCGGTTTATCCAGATGTGCTTCTGTTTGTTTTGTTTTTCCTTGTTCTTCTTGTCTATCCCTCAATCCTCGACCGTTTTTGTTTCATCGCCGCCGTCTTGATTTTTAACGTTGTCGTTTCCGACGACCTGCCGTTATAGCGAAACGGCAGATTTTTTTTGTGGGGGAGAAAGGAAGGGTGCGCGCCCCGAATAAGAATTCCGGAATTACGAAAATATTTTCTTTGTGTTTTATGGCGGAACGCGTCACGTCGGGTAAGAAGTTGGCAGGTTTGTTTTTTTTTCTTTCTCTCTCGTCTTCAACTTTTTTTCTTTTATTGCGTCGACGATACGATGAAAAAATTAATTAGCTTCGAAGCGGCTACGTAATGAGATGCAATGGTGTTTAATAAAAACGGGAGGGCAGAACGGCAAAAAAGGAGGGAGTGGGGAAGTTACGAGGGTGAAGTTAAATAACGAAAGTCGTTTGACACTTTTCCGGTTGTTAAAACGCGAATTGTATCGAAAAAGCGACGAGTTTTGATTAACTCGAGAGTTATTCGAAGCCATCGACGATCTAAACATTTCGTTAATTAACTTCGCTAATTAGGTGCGACGAATTGGGGAACTGGAAACAATCGTTATTAACGTCAAAATTCGCCGACTTTACGATTATTAACGCCGGAATAATCGGGGCGGCGAAAATAATTTTTCTCGAAAAAAGAAACTTTTTTTAAATTTCACCAATGTAAAAGGATGCGTAACGAAAAGTGAAACACCCCTAAATCGGCCTACAACACTAGTATGACGATCGAACATAGAATGCGTAGTGCCATAAAGTGAGAACGAGAGGAGGAAAAATTTAATCTCTACTCTTCAAATGTTTTATGGTAACACTGTGGCGACTCCTCTAACAGTTACTATAAGCATTCAAAGCGAACCTCTAACAAATTCTCGGCCATTGTTTGAATTCCGCGTAATTAATTTACTTATACGGCTGCGAGGGGTGCGCCCCGGATCAACTCACTTGGCCCGGTCCTGGACGGCGGGGCTAAGTCATTTTTAATTGGAGCTAAATTTCGAGGAGACGCATGTCGGTCGGGTCGTTTACATTGCATTTGCATGAATTACATTAACCAAGGTAAATAGCGGCCGCTATTGTTTCAAGACGACGGGGCAAATCGGGAAGAACTTGAGGGTGGAGGGTGGTGGCGACAATGAAACGTCAACCAACACTCGCCCTTGTAGCTTCAATTAATGCTTATTTAATTTTATCAAAGAGTGCTGTGGTTTCGGGAATTGGCAGTAATGCGACAAGGTGCCCCCCTGGAACCCAATCCAGACCCGGCCTGGCCACAAAGACCACCACCAAATTCACAACTCGATATGGGCGTAATCATTCCTCATCAATACTAAACAAACAACCGTCGGAACGATCCAAAACAATCGCCTACGTAATACCCAACCCCCAGCCCGGATAATTACGTTCTCTCCCCAACCCCCCAAATTGCCCGTTATCGATATTGTCCAAAACAACCCCCGATTCGAACCACCGTCCTCTCGCAATTTCGCCATCGTAACGTCAATCAGTTTTTTTCTCTCGGTTCTTAAATAATTGACAGCGACGCCTTCTTAACTCGGAAGGTGGTCGTTGCAAGGGTGGTGGTGAAAGTTCCGGATGACGCCGTCACCGGAGCTGACTGTGCCGCCGGGAGTGAAGGGGGTGGGTGGTTGAGGAAGGGGAAAGTTTTAATGAAGTCGTGGCCACCTCACGACGACCCCCTTTGGCACTTGAGAGATGTCGCCCGCAAACGGAAACATTAATCGAGAAAATGACTCACTTCCGTTTCGAGTCCTTCGAGAAAATTGAAAAAGAAATGGGAAATTGCTCGGCGCCAGTCTTGTTTTACGGTCTGTATAAGGGCCGGTGTAATTCACCGCCGGATCCGGACGACTTTTTTTCCAAAGGCCCGCCAATCCGACTGCGACCTCCCCCTGACTAAATTATCAAGTTGGCAGTATGCTTTGAAGCCAAACAATATTTGATGCTACAGCTTCTATTAGCTATTAACTGACAAAAGTTAGTCAGACTCTTCTAGTGACTTTTTTTAGTAACTCTTATGTTGGTATCATTAGTCGATAAAAGTGAGAGCGATTGGGTCAGACAATTCTAGTGACTTTTTTTTAGTAACTCTTAATGTTGGTACTATTAGCGGATAAAAGTTAGGACAATTGGGACAGACAATTGTAGTTACTTTTTTTAGTAACTCTTATGTTGGTACCATTGGTCGATAAAAGTGAGAGCGATTGGCTCAGACAATTCTAGTGACTTTAACTCTTAATGTTGGTACTATTAGCGGATAAAAGTTAGGGCAATTGGGACAGACAATTGTAGTTACTTTTTTTAGTAACTCTTATGTTGGCACCATTAGTCGATAAAAGTTAGAGCGATTGGGTCAGACAATTCTAGTGAGTTTTTTAGTAACTCTTATGTTGGTACTATTAGCGGATGAAAGTTAGGGCAATTGGGACAGACAATTGTAGTGACTTTTTTTAGTAACTCTTATGTTGGCACCATTAGTCGATAAAAGTTAGAGCGATTGGGTCAGACAATTCTAGTGACTTTTTTAGTAACTCTTATGTTGGTGCCATTAGTCGATAAAAGTTAGGGCGATTGGGTTAAACAAATCTAGTGACTTTTTTCAGTAACTTTTATGTTGGTACTATTACCCGACAAAAGTTAAAACAATTGGGCCAGTCAGTTTTGGCAACATTTTCTAGTAATTTTTTTGTTGGTACTATTAGCTAAAAGTATGGTATCTCTGTTCGGCCGCATTTTTGAAAGCTAATACCAACATAAAAGTTAAAAACTAAAAAAAGTCACTAAAAATGTCTGGCTCAATCGCCCTATTACCTATTGAAACATTTTGCCTAATGTTTTATCCAAGTTGGCGGCGAAGCCTCAGAGGAAAAATGGAGGACAGCGTGTCCGACCCTACGGGTGTTATAAATCTCATATTATTTCCGTTCGTTGTCTCATTGCCTTTTTTCTTCCAGGCTACGGCAGCATCGCTCCTCGCACCACCCTGGGTAAAGCCGTTACCATGGGTTACGCCATGCTGGGGATCCCCTTGACTCTGCTCTACTTGTCCAGCATCGGTTCGATTCTGAGTCGGGTGGCTCGCGGTGTCTTCTCCAGAGCCCTCTGTTGTTGTCTCTGCTCCAACTGCGGCTATTGTTGTTACGACGAGAAGCGCATGGCGGAGAAGGAACGTCGGATGAAGAAGAAACGTCAACAGTTAGAGTTGCAACAACAGATGGCGCTCCAGGAACCGTTCTACGTCCGTTCCAACTCCATGCACAACAATCTCCACTCGCCGATGAGAGATGGCGCCATCAAAGAGTCCGATAGTTTAAGTTGCACCGACAACGAATCAAAATCGTCAATGCACGGCCTCAGTATCCTGGCACCGATCCTCCTTTGTTTAGGAATGATGTTCATCTACATCTGTTTAGGGACTTTCGCTCTGTACAAGTTGGAGAACTGGTCGATTCTGGACGGTTTTTATTTTTGCTTCATGAGTCTGACGACGATCGGTTTCGGCGACATGGTCCCCGGCACCGACCCTTTCACTCAATACGATTCCAGCACCACCATTTGGTTCTGTTCGATTTACATCATGTCCGGCATGGCATTGACCGCCATGTGTTTCAACGTTGTCCACGACGAGATCGTGCACAGGCTCAAACATCAAGAGAAGAACATACCGAAACTAAACTCGACGAGTTTCCCCGACGACCTCAACATGGCCGATCCTTACACGATGACGTCATGACAGTTTAATCCGCAAATCAAAAATTCGACACTCTACCATCGCAACTTAACCGAAGAAACACTCTTGAGCACCGGCGGCACCCCAACACTAGATCTAGGCGGCGCCCCTCACGACCTGTCGCCGAAAATACCCGAAGTACTCGAACCGGTCATGACGGGCGTCTACACCGTACCGGAACTGCCCGAGAACGAGGACATGGCCGAAGAGAACACGGAAATGTAAAAGGAAGAAAACATATCACCAACCCCCCCCCCCCCCACCCACCCTCGAATTTGTGATAGCGAAGGGGTCACCGCCATCATCGACCAATTGTATAAAATGTACATTTGTAACATAGGCTGGTCCTAATGTCCGTTACTACTTAATTATAGCACGTGTACCATCGTTACTGAACTACTAAGAAATTGAAGCCGGAGCCGCCATAACCTCAACTGTTGGCGGTTGCCACAGTAACTGTTGTCGTAACCTCAACTTTTGGCGGTTGCCACAGTAACTGTGTTGTCTTAACCTCACTTTTGGCGGTTGCCGCCCTGTTGCCGTAGCGACGGTTGCTGCGTCAAGCTGTTTCGGGGTTTGGGCGGTTCCGGCTTCGATCGTTACTATTATCGTTGATTGGATCTCGGATTGTACATAAATAATTGTTTAGATGAACTGTCGCAGATCTGAATTGCAGTTTCGACAAAAAATTGTAAATAATTAGCTGTACCACCTGGTGAAAGACGACATTTTAGTCTTTGTACTCGATGAAGAAAATTCCTACGGTGTTGCGGATCACCCTCTTTCACTGTTTAGGTCCTTTATAATTTACCAAAATTCTATGTAAAACTGTAAGACTGCGTCGGATGGATGTTTCAAATTTGAACAAATGAGAATAAAACTCTTTATTATTAATTGTTTCGTACTTTTTCCTCGCGCCATTTTCCACAAATCATTGGAGACGTTTTGTTATCGAGAGTTTGGAATTTATTAACCGAAAACTATCTAAATTGCATTACGAAACGTTAAATCGGGGAAATGTTCGGTTGTTGGAGCTTTATCAATAAATTAATGTGACACAATCTCTATTTGCAGCGGTATAATAATTGCCACACCCTCATTACGGCAACATTGACAGTTTCTATCGTTATAATTAGTTCGACTGCAATTTAATTAACGTGAATATTTATTATAATTACTATTTCCAGTCCGGCGTTAAACAAATAATATTTAATGCAAAAACAGGCATAATAATAATATTGCGTTAATTTGCCGAATAACTACACATTACACATAAATGTAAAACGTGACGTAACCAAAATCCCTTAACTCAAAGCCTGCCACTCAGGCCGCTATGGTACTTTCAATAGACTTTTAGTTAAAATAGTTTTATTTTTAGCAAGAGACTACCTATGATCACTAAAGAACTAATTCTGGCTTTTTCTATTAATTTAAAAGTAATGTAAGGTACTTTAGTAAAGAACAAGTAAAGTTTGTGGGCACTTTCGTCATCAGTTTAGTGAAGCCCGTCAACGCCTTTGGCGTTGTAAAATTAAATCTGATTAATTAGAATTTTAAAGCAAAAGATATTCTGCTCCACTTATATTTAATGTGAAAACTTGAGAAGTTGACTGATGCCCGGTCTCACCGAGACCAGTTGACCGACGCCCTGTCTCACCGAGACCAGTTGACTGACGCCTTCGAAAAAAAGAGTTTACCGACGCCCACACTTTTTACCAAGACCACTTGACTTGCATAATTTCTCCAACAATGGCAGTTGGCTTTGCACTGTCCACCAGAAAATTTAATGAGCATCAAAAAATCTAAATGAAACCCAAATTATTATACATCAGTAAATGAGAACATCACCACTAAAATAACTATGCTGCGTATTGTTTTACTATTGCTTACATTTTAAATTCTATATGTCTATCAATTTTATTAAATGTTCACCAAATTTAGAACGCTCAAGTTACGCGTCCGTGCTGTACTTAATAAATATTCGCGCTATCCATTTATATTTAGTGTTTCTCAAAAAAACTATTTGTGCGTCAAATTATTATTCTATTACTCCAAAAATGAAATATGCTTGCGCATCTCTCCTTGCCGCTTGCGCTTCCAGACAAGAGGCACGCGAAAAAAGTTTTGTACAAGGTCAGTTCAGGGCCCTGTATTTTTTTTTAAAAAAGCACGATTAGAAATTACCACTAAAAGAAGTTTTACGTTTTACATAATGCAAGCCAATTACAGCAAAGCATTTATATATTCCGGAAATCAATATTTTTTTTGTGCAAACCACTTCTATTTTTACTCTTATTTTCCTTGCCCTAGCACATCTACATCTATAATTTTGCATAAAATTATTTACCATTTGCACAACCTTTTATTGCTTGTGTATTTTTGATCAACAAATAGTATTTTTAACTGCTAAATAATATAAGACACTGTCGAAAATTAAATATCTGGGTATTATGTTAGAATTAAATGCGGAATAAAATTTGGTGAACATTTAGTATTTATGGTCAACAAAAGTTATTTTGGCGAACAAAATATATAAGAGGCCAGCATTATGTAAATATTTGGTTGTCGCTTTAAAATTATGTATTTTCTTAATTTTGGTGAGCATTTAGTATTTTTGGGAAACAAAAGTATTTTTTTGTATGAAAATATTGGGTAAATTTGGTAGACTGTTAAATACGACCCTTTAATAAAGAAGCGTTCAATTGTCAAAATTTGCGATCTTTAACCGCAGATTTTTGTTTGTTTGTTTTGATTATTGCCATAAATTTTGACAAAATGTTACAAAAAGGAAACCAAGAGGAGTTTGCTGACGACCGGATTAATCTGGACCAATTGACCTACACCCTCAAACTTTCCGCGTCGCAGTTGCCAAGTTGCCATTAGCGAGTAGCTTTTGTTTCGTTCCACGGCCATTTTTGAGAACTGCAACTGTCAGATTTTTGTTGCGATTCGTATTTGGCGCGCGAACCGGTCGAGCTTTGCACGTTGGCCGTCGGAGGCCGGCACTTCCCCGTCGTAGCCGTCATCCCGGACTCAAACCGTTCCGGAAATAACATATGTTTGATCCAATGCGGTCCGCATTTGCTAGTAACACCGGCCATCTTTTCATCGAAACAGTGTTTGTTTGGTAATTTAGATCAAAATTAAAATCGTAATTAATGTCAGAACCACAGTCAGCCCTTCTACTAAGGAAACAGCTAGCAGGTAGGCCCCCATGCGAAAAGTTTCGATCGCGACGTCACCGGCCCCGCGAAGAAATCCGATACATCGCACCGCAATCCGACCAGAACGACAGTCCGGCGATTCGGGCCCTTGTCCCGGGATCGCTAGAGCCCCCCCGACGACGGTCCTGAAAAAAGTCCCGTTCGGCCCGGACCCGAACCAGAAAATCAATAACCACCGCGATAATTGGGGCTCAAATGCGACAACCATTAGTCATCGTGACTTAACCAAACAAAGGGGGCGCAGCCCCCCGACCCACCAAACTCCCCCCCGCGACCAAAAAACGCAACAACGGAGATCACGCGTTACGTTACGTCCGCAATCAGCGCTGATTAGTGATTACCTCTCGATTCGTGATTAACCCCCCAACCCCCGGAATTTGCCGCCCCGATTCGTCGACAAATCTCCCGACGACGATTCAACCTTTGTTGCGGCCAAGCACAATGACCTTGTACAGCAACGAATCGGTTTTATTAATAATAGCTCCTCGTTTTTTTAGAATTGAACAAGAACCCGGTCGAGGGATTTTCTGCTGGGCTCATAGACGATAATGACATCTACAGATGGGAGGTGTTGATAATCGGCCCGCCGGACACCCTCTAGTAAGTTCTTTTTTCCTTAACTCTGTCAAAACGTTTCGTTTTTTTTTGTTAGGTTATGTTACCGCTGTCTAGACGGAATTTTTGACGTCACTCACGATTTTTTTTCTTCTTGCAGCGAGGGAGGGTTCTTCAAATGTCACCTGTATTTCCCCAAAGAATACCCGTTAAGGCCGCCCAAAATGAAATTCGTCACAGAAATCTGGCATCCGAACAGTGAGTATTTAACTTGGAAGGTGACAAAGAGAATTTAGCTGTCAAAAATCGGGGTTGATAGGGACAGTTAGGAAGAGACAAGTTATCGTCACAGAACTAGGCCAAGGTGCTTATTTCCAAAGATTTACGCAAATCAAGGTTGTAGTTGGAACAAGATGGAAGCGCCAAGTTGAGAAATCGCGATTAAAACTAAATGCGACATTTTCTGCACAGTCAGAACTAGTTCCAACTGGTTGAAAACTAGTTTTAACTGATCGAAATACCCCAAATTTTTTATAGTCAGGTGGTTCAATAAAATCCCTGAAGTCATAAAATTATCAAGAAATGCCAGCCGCTGTCAGCTGCGACATACGTCTTATCATCGATCGTCTCTCTTCGGTCGCTGCGAGCAACAAGGACAGTCTTATTCAGTGTTCAATGGGTGAAAGTGTTATTTTCGCCTTGTCACGGGTTTCCGCGAACTGAAACCGTGACGTCACGCATGCGTTTCTGTCAACCAAACAGTTAACCGTGACGTCATGTTGGCTAGTTGACCTTGTGACAGGGGCGAGCGTGAGTGAGACGTCTGCGTGACGTCTTGTCGTAGCTGATTGCGGCGGATATCTCATGAAACTTTTATGGCGTCCTAGTTAAAAAAAAATCTGCTGGCGTTAGTTCCGGTGATTTTTGTTTAGGCTCGGGGTCACGTGACTAGGTCAGTTTTTCTTCAATAAATTGTGTTGTTTCAGTCGATAAAAACGGCGATGTGTGCATATCGATCTTGCACGAGCCCGGCGACGACAAATTCGGCTACGAGAAAGCGTCAGAGAGGTGGCTGCCCGTACACACAGTAGAAACTATTTTAATTTCCGTAATATCGATGTTAGCCGATCCTAACGATGAGTCTCCAGCGAACGTGGACGCGGCCGTAAGTCTTTTTTTCTCTATCGCCATCTTGATTTTCGAAAATTTATTTTTTTTTTCGCTTTGCAGAAAGAGTGGAGAGAAATGTATGGCGAATTCAAACGAAAAGTTGCAAGATGCGTGCGAAAGTCCCAAGAGGAATGTTAGTACATTAAATCAATTGAAGAAAACAAAACAATTACACTATTATTATTAAAAAATGGCGGCCGTTTCGGTTCCGGAAGCGGGGAAGTTCGCAATTATTTTTTTTTTACTGTCATGTTTTATTCCGTAGTTTTTTATATCGCAATTTTGAGACACTTTTCCGGTTCCGGAATCGAGCAGCGGGCGCGAAAACGCTTTTTCCTGTTTTTCTTTAATTTGCCCGATCTCGAAAAGAAATTAACAATTTGTTTTTGAAGAGAACTTTTTTTCGCGAAACCCCTTTCCCCCACCTCCAGCCAACCACCACCCTGAAAATTGTTGAATAAAAATATCATTGTCGATTATTGCGGTTTTTTGCGTTTTTCTTTTGTTTATTACTCCTTTGTTTTTACTACTGCTCGAAATATGAGGCGAGTAACTGTATTTCTGCGTGAGTGTCGTATTGTAAGCGAAGGTATGTTGTTTCTGATCGACAGTCGGAAGCGGATTTTGTCTTAACTGTTATACTTAAGACATCTTTGTCGAAAATACACTGTAACTGCTAATAGTATGTAAATTTAAAATTGTAACACTGTAGGTACGATAAGTAAATTTGATTAATAAAACTTTTGTTATTAATAACCTCGATTTCAGTCCTCCAGGCCCGGCCTCAATTACACCATGGGCCCCCAAAAAAAACGGAAAGTAGAACTAGTCCCATCTGATGCTGCGTCAGGAGCCTTAAGCACCTGCGCTACTACCCCTAATTTTCTACTGTTTTCGAGAGGGTTGGTTCCTCTTTTAATTAATTGTTAAAACTATGTCTTAGTCTTTTGTTGTGGTCTTCAGCGCGGGTGTTTAGGGGTAGCAAGCGGGAGAAATAAAGAAACTAGTGAGAAGTTCTCTCGAAAAAGCTTCAGGATGCAATTTGGGTCTGTTGAGCATCCCCACTCTCCGCCATGTCTCATGCAAATGGCTGTAGGTGTCAAAAATTGCAATTTTACCCCAAATTTGATGTCAGTGGGTGAAAATGGTGGAAAAGCTCGTCATTAATGAAACATTTCTTCATTTTTTTAAACAACAAAAAGAAATTAAGGAAAATTCCACACGAGAACGCCATTTTGGCCAAATCTTCAAACACCGTCAATTGTTTTGTTAGTGAAATCGTCGCCAACTAAGATTCACACCTAAATCAAAAAAGTGACGTCATTGACGTCGGAATTTCCAGTTTTTGGACCAATCTCCCTAATTTCGATCAATTGCGCCCCCAATCCGACCAAAGGGGGCCGTAAATGTAGGAAATCAAACGATTTAGGGCAGTTAACGCGATATTTGCGACAGTTCGGAAACGAATCGAGGTTGCCTTGAAACTTAACAAATAGTTACCTCTTGATTTTACCCCAAATTTGACGTCGGAGGGTGGAAATAGCAGGAGAAGCACTTAAACCAACAAACGTTCCTGAAATAACCACGAAATTAAGCAGGAATCGACAGGAACTTTGCAGAATTTTCAAAGACCGGCAATTGTTTGTTGACGCCTGCGCATGAAATCGTCGCCAACTATTCGCAACAAAATAAAAGAAGTGACTTGATATCGGTTTCAAATAAAGTTTTTTTAGGTTTATGGAACAAACTTTCTGATTTTGATCCATTGCCACATCAATCGGAGTTAGGGGGCCGTAAATTGAGCGATTTAGAGCGATATTTGCGAGAATTTGAAATGAAGTTGGGGTTGGCTTACAAACGTAACGAATCGCACTTACCTCTTGGTTGCACCCCAAATTTACGTCGGGGGGCAAAAATAGCAGGAAAAGCACGAAACAACGTGGTAAATAGCGAAATTAAACAGACATCGACAAGAACTTTGATGAATTTTCAAAGACCGGCAATTGTTTCACGTCGACGCAAGCGCAATAACGCCCGAAGTCATGGTCGCCAACCGGCACTGAATAGAGGACGTGATTGCTGCAGCTAATTTTCAACGTTTTAAGGGTCAATTGGTCAATTTGGCGCCCTTAGGGCCAAAATCACTTTTCAAAAATCTTAGAGCAAAATTGTAACATTTTATTTCTTTAACTTAACTCACAGCCACCCCAAATCTCAATATTGGCATCTTTTGGTTGTTGTCCACACTAAGCGCATGTGGTCACAGCCACCTACTCCAATTGAGTTTGGTTGATTGTCGCATTAATCAATGCTTACATTAACATTATAGATAATTAATACTTTGCTACTATTACGCTGTATAACTTAAAAATAAACTTAACAGAATTAACTTTGATATAAAGTTGGTATTACAGTTTCCTTTACTATCAAAATTTAAAATAATAACTAACATTAACGAAATTGACTCCCAGGATTGGTGAATGGGTAGCAAAAGCATCGCGACGTGCTTGTCGTTATACCCCATACTTTATTTAGTAAAACAAATTATTTACAAATCTTAAGTAGGTAATAGTAGGTACTAATAAACCGAATTAAAAATGCAATTAAAATCCAGACGTAAAAAATCAGTCTCGACCATTAAGTACATTAGATAACAATAAACAACATAGAACTGGTTAAGTAACGACGGTCCTGGGCAAATTTCGAACTTAATCGTCATAAAAATCTCCTAGAAGCCGCTGGTAAATGCTCGGGTGCCAAAATCCATGGGATTCACGTGCACGGACGACGACGACTCGATTTTTTTCTAATTATTATTACTTTTGCGCCAATGTTGGAATCGCAACAACTCCACATTGCCGATGATCCCGTTGGTAAAATATCACGTGTAATTTTGGTAATTATTTTTTTTGTTTTGACTCTCCACAAAAAAGTCGATTCCAGCCTCTTGGAAACTCCCGGCGGACATGACGACCGTCGGTGGTGATAGGAAGAGATGCGATTAGTTGTTCGATGGCGCCGTTCACTCCCAGGCGTCCACTTTTCGCTTCCGGTGGTGGGACAGCCACTCCTTCAGCCGGAAATAATGGTTCAGTCTAGACATCGCGTACTCCTGCAACGCCACAACCACAAATCAGAACACCGACCCAATTTCGTAATCTGAGATAACGATCTTCGATTACGTTAAAATTATCTAACAATTAAAAAAAATTGGTTTCAATCACGTTAGGTAACGTGTTTGACGTGAGTTCGTCACGTACCCAGTAGCCGAAAGGAATTTGCGACGTTTCCGCGTTGACAATGCCCCACAGGCCCCAAAAGAGGTGGGAGGCCAACGTGAAAACTTCCACTTCTTTCAGCAGTTGTTGGGGACATTCATTCGAGCCTCTTTCGGTCAAGTAACTTGCGATGAATCGCAACCGCTGCTGTTCGGTCGGGTAGAAGTCGGGGTGTTCGCTGAAGAACGGCGCCTCCTTCTCCGTGTAATCGTAGCCCCACTCGACGAAGTGATTGGCTATGTCGAACGACCTGTAGTTATAGGAGCAATATTCGAAATCTGAAACAAAAAAAAATTGTTTAAGAGTCCAGAATTTTTTTTTTTAGGAGTTCAGATTTTTTTTTTACGAGAGTCCAGAAATTTCCTTTTGGGAGAGTCCAGAAAAAATATTTTTTTAGGAGTCCAAAATTTTTTTAGGAGTCCAAAAAATATTTTGGTAGTCCAAAAAATATTTTGGGAGTCCAAAAAATATTTTAGGAGTCCAAAAAATTATTTTTTTAGGAGTTTCTTTTTGGGAAAGTCCAGAAAAAATATTTTTTTAGGAGTCCAAATTTTTTTTAGGGGTCCAAAAAATATTTTGGGAGTCCAAAAAATATTTTAGGAGTCCAAAAAATTATTTTTTTAGGAGAGTCCAGAAAAACATCGTTACATTAAAAAAGTTAAAAATTGGTTCTAATTCGGGAAAAGTAAAGAAAAATTGTTGTTTTGCTGGCGGGCAGTTTTCTACCTATGACGACGATCCGGGGTTCGTCGTTGTTGTTCTCGCTCTCGTCCTGACCAATGAGAATGTTGCCCTCTTGCATGTCGTTGTGGCAAAACACCACCGGACAACCCTCCATCTCCAGACGTTTCTTCAGCCAAACGGTTTCGGCCCGCAGGTCCGTATCCATCAAATTTTTAGCCACGTCGGGCAGATCGCCTTTTTTCAGACGCGCTTCGCACGTCTTCAACCATCTCTCGATGGTATCCCACAGCCAACCGGGATCTTTGTGCAACGGCACCTGAAACACGCCAATCAACGATCAACCGGCCGGTCATCGATTCGAACTATCAAAAAAGAAATTTATTATTAATTATTATTGTTTTTGAGTTAAAAGCAAAAATGAAACAAACGCAACGAGACATGTTTTCTGTCGGCGAGCGACAAAAAAAAAATAATTTTGGTTCGTCAAGTCAGGAACCAGCGAGTGACTTACCAAAAATTTGCTAAAACGTTTAAAACAAAAATATTTTTTGTGTTCAGTGACAAGCATGTAACTAGAAAATAACGTTAACAAACCAAAAAGAGATGATTGATTGAAGGAAATGACGAATTTTTTTCTCTCCGACAAAAAACATGTCATTTTTGCCAAAATTAACTTTTGAGTTTTGATTTTTTTTTTTTGATTGTGTCTTATAGTTCATATGAATGAAATTCCTACGGTTGGGACGGACGTCCAATTTGGTGGTCTCGAAACATAACAGGTACGTTTTGAGAAACCGCCTGTTGTGCGCCTCAGGAAGGCACGACAGAGATGTAATTCAGATTGTGTTGCCTCGAGAGATACGATGCTAGAACATAACAACAACAAATCCCCATATGTGTGTGAGATGATAAAACCAAAGAGGGCTGGTGGCGGCCCATGGCGAAAACACGTCGGTACGGTCCTGGAGGACAAACGAGATTTTACGGCATGGCGAAAGGAAAAAAAAGTGTTGGTGCGATCGAGGAATGTTCGTGGCCTTGATCGAAACTGTTCTTGCTAAATTCTAAATAATTATTAACAATAATTAAAAATTGTTGAGACGGTATTTTTATTACATATTTAGTGAAACGTTTGGGGAGGAGACGACGATAACCCGAAATAGATGACCTCTTCTTAGCTTACTACCAGACTTTTGTGCAATCACTTATTTCCGTCGTCTCATGAATGCTCTTCGTTCTCTATTTATAAAACAGCACCGGTTCGTTTTCGCTTGGTTCTTTTGCAACGACCATGCGGTGCGCGACTTTCTCACGAATCTCGGCTGACAGTTGCGAAAAATTTCGACTCCCAACCAACCGAACAGCTTCGTTTTGTTATCAACACAACAAGACGCCCGTTTTTTTTTCTGTTAAGAGCAAAGGTTATTGACTTTGATTTGGGTAACTTTACGTAATTTAAAGATTACAAAAGTTAAGTTGGTTTCTTCCAATTGCCAAATTTAAAGTTGCCGGAAAGTGACTCCAGTAATTCAAATCATCACGTCGTCAAACTTGAGTGGCGTATGGGTCGAAAAAAAAAAACTTGAAAAAATAGTAAGAAAAATCATAAAAAAAATTAACAAATGAAGTTTTAAGGAACGTCAAGTTTTTTTCTAAAAGTGAATGACATACGCTGTGTAAAACGGTATAAAACCTTTGGATGCAACATTTTGTTCAAAAGTTACGAATTTTTTTCTTATACCCTCGACATCATAATTTTAGATAAAACCACTTTTATAAGAAAAATCTTAAAAAATTAAGGAATGAAATTTAAGCAACGTCAATTTTTTTCCTAAAAGTGAATAACATACGCTATCTAAAATGGTATAAAATTTTTGGATGCAACATTTTGTTTAAAAATTACGAATTTTTTTCTTATACCCTCGACATCATTAATTTTAGATACAACCACTATTAGAAAAAAAATCATAAAAAATTAAGGATAAAAATTTAAGCAACGTCAATTTTTTTCCTAAAAGTAAACGACATACGCTATCTAAAATGGTATAAAACCTTTGGATGCAACATTTTGTTTAAAAAATACGAATTTTTTTTTATACCCTCGACATCACAATTTTAGATAAAACCACTTTTATAAGAAAAATCTTAAAAAATTAAGGAATAAAATTTAAGCAACGTCAATTTTTTTCCTAAAAGTGAATAGCATACGCTATCTAAAATGGTATAAAATTTTTGGGTGCAACATTTTGTTTAAAAATTACGAATTTTTTTCTTATACCCTCGACATCATTAATTTTAGATACAACCACTATTAGAAAAAAAATCATAAAAAATTAAGGATAGAAATTTAAGCAACGTCAATTTTTTTCCTAAAAGTAAATGACATACGCTATCTAAAATGGTATAACCCCTTTGGATGCAACATTTTGTTTAAAAGTTACGAATTTTTTTCTTATACCCTCGACATCATAATTTTAGATAAAACCACTATTAGAAGCAAAATCATAAAAAATTAAGGAATGAAATTTAAGCAACGTCAATTTTTTTCCTAAAAGTAAATGACATACGCTATCTAAAATTGTATAAAACCTTTAAATGCAACATTTTGTTAAAAAGTTACAATTTTTTTTTATACCCTCGACATCATAATTTTAGATAAAACCACTATTAGAAGAAAAATCATAAAAAAATAAGGATAGAAATTTAAGCAACGTCAATTTTTTTCCTAAAAGTGAATAGCATACGCTATCTAAAATGGTATAAAATTTTTGGGTGCAACATTTTGTTTAAAAATTACGAATTTTTTTCTTATACCCTCGACATCATTAATTTTAGATACAACCACTATTAGAAAAAAAATCATAAAAAATTAAGGATAGAAATTTAAGCAACGTCAATTTTTTTCCTAAAAGTAAATGACATACGCTATCTAAAATGGTATAAAACCTTTGGATGCAACACATTTTGTTTAAAAGTTACGAATTTTTTTCTTATACCCTCGACATCATAATTTTAGATAAAACCACTATTAGAAGCAAAATCATAAAAAATTAAGGAATGAAATTTAAGCAACGTCAATTTTTTTCCTAAAAGTAAATGACATACGCTATCTAAAATTGTATAAAACCTTTAAATGCAACATTTTGTTAAAAAGTTACAATTTTTTTTTTATACCCTCGACATCATAATTTTAGATAAAACCACTATTAGAAGAAAAATCATAAAAAAATAAGGATAGAAATTTAAGCAACGTCAATTTTTTTCCTAAAAGTGAATAGCATACGCTATCTAAAATGGTATAAAATTTTTGGGTGCAACATTTTGTTTAAAAATTACGAATTTTTTTCTTATACCCTCGACATCATTAATTTTAGATACAACCACTATTAGAAAAAAAATCATAAAAAATTAAGGATAGAAATTTAAGCAACGTCAATTTTTTTCCTAAAAGTAAATGACATACGCTATCTAAAATGGTATAAAACCTTTGGATGCAACACATTTTGTTTAAAAGTTACGAATTTTTTTCTTATACCCTCGACATCATAATTTTAGATAAAACCACTATTAGAAGCAAAATCATAAAAAATTAAGGAATGAAATTTAAGCAACGTCAATTTTTTTCCTAAAAGTAAATGACATACGCTATCTAAAATTGTATAAAACCTTTAAATGCAACATTTTGTTAAAAAGTTACAATTTTTTTTATACCCTCGACATCATAATTTTAGATAAAACCACTATTAGAAGAAAAATCATAAAAAAATAAGGAATGAAATTTAAGCAACGTAAATTTTTTTCCTAAAAGTAAATGACATAAGCTACCTAAAATAGTATAAAACCTTTGGATGCAACATTTTGTTCAAAAGTTACAAATTTTTTTCTTATACCTTCAACATCATAATTATAGATAAAACCACTATTAGAAGAAAAAACATAAAAAATTAAGAAGTGAAATTTAAACAACGTCAATTTTTTTCCTAAAAGTAAATGATATAAGGTACCTAAAATAGTATAAAACCTTTAGATGCAACATTTTGTTCAAAAGTTACGAATTTTGTTCTTATACCCTCGACTTAATAATTTTAGATAAAACCACTATTAGAAGAAAAACCATAAAAAATTAAGAAATAAAATTTAAGCAACGTTATTTTTTTTCTTAAAAGTAAATGTCATCCGCTATCTAAAATAGTATAACACCTTTGGATGCAACATTTTGTTCAAAAGTTACGAATTTTGTACTATACCCTCGACTTCGTAACTTTAGATAAAACCGCTATTAGAAGAAAAATCATAAAAAATTAAGGAATAAAATTTAAGCAACGTCAATTTTTTTCCTGAAAGTAAAGGACATACGCTATCTAAAATGGTATAAAACCGTTGGATGCAACAATTTGTTCAAAAGTTACAAATATTTTTCTTATAGCTTCGACATCAAATTTTAAATGAAGGCACCATTAGAAGAAAAATCATAAAGAATTTACGACCAAAATTTAATCAACGTCATTTTTGACATACGCTACGTAGAACAATATAAAACGTTTCGATACAACGTTGCGTTAAAGTGTTACGAATTTTTTTGTTACACCTCAGCGGCATAATTTTAGGTAAGCCTACAAAAATTTACCAATGTTAAAATTAATGTGAAAACCTCGGCGCTCAGTGCTGCCAATTATCGCTTTTTAGGATAAAACGCAAATATTGTTATTACTTCTAACCGTGGCAGATTTGCGTAGCCGCTAGCGATGTTGTCAATCCAGCAATCCTTTTTATTGCGCAGTTCATCGTCCAACTTGATAACGACGTCAGTTGTGTCAATAATACACATAGATAACGTGGGAAAAACAGAAGAAAAAAAAACAAAAACGCGTCAACCGAGAAAAATCATCGGCCGGATCTAAACGGATAAAATCCTCGACGGTCTTATCTCGACCAAAATTCCACGCATACTAGACTAAACTAGACTAAAGGATTTTTCCTAGACCCAGTTTCACAATCTCGAATCGCACAAACACTCGAAATGATGTCTTCTCGCGATTATCGTTTCGAACAAAACATGGGGAAACCCGCTTTCGAATTTCGGAAAATTCGAAAAAAAAAAAAAAACAACAACATGCAATTAACAATGATAAATTAAAAACAAACATTGCTTCGATAACACAACGATAACGGCACGAACGCAGATTCGCGTCAATCAAGGTCAAGCGGATCGCCGATTCAACACTTCCTGCAAAAGCTATCTCATCGGCGACGGGTCCGCCCCCTCGGCACCGCCACTGACCATCAAACAAAATTATAGCAGTGACGTCACGCGTTAACTTCAAAATTGGCAACACTTCTTTCGCGTTGTAACGTTGGCCAACGTGGCGCATGCGTGATGGCGTCGGACCGCAGGAAATTCGATTGGTGCGCGCCTCGGCATTGGAGCGACTCAAGTCACTTGATCGAAGTAATGAGTGATTGCTAACAGAAAAATTGCAAAAAAAAATTGTAGATTCGCTACGGTATAGTAGCCTTGGGAGACACCTTGGCCGTCGTAAATTTGGCACGGATACCTTGATAACGACTCTTGAGACGACACCGGGGTCGCCACTAGGTTAAGGTAATTGCGGTTTTTACGTCAGCCAGGTTCGGGCTGTCTACTATACTCAAGCTAAGAAGTCGTTCCGACTTGAATCGCTCCAAAATCGAGACGTGTCGTCCGTCATCATCCAGGAAGCGAGCTTCACCCATTGCCGGAAACGCGCACCATGGACACACCACCGCCTAAAACTACTGAATCGGATCGAATCAACCGTTACTTGTTTTTAGGGCAAAAGGCAAAAAAAATTAATTAAATGGAAATTTTACCTCTCGATTAGCGGGACGCCTTAGCGACTCAAGACCTTACCTCCATGCTGTGGATGGTGGCCATTTTCTGGGCGATCTGATTCGACAATTTCTCGTCGGCCAATTCTCTGGTTTTCAACGGTCTGGCGTTGATGTACTGTTCGATGCGACCGCCGGGGAAGATGCCGTGCAATTTCGGACCCAAACCACGTTCGGACAACAACGTGAAGATGACACTTTCGGTGATGAGAGCCTCGAGGGCGCGTTCACCGTGAGTCTGGCCGTACACCCGGATCAGTACCTCTTTGGGCTCGTCGACCTCTTTCGATTCGATGGAGAGCGGGTCCGGCAGACTTATGTGGTACAGCAGGTTGGAAAGACCGCCACTGGAAAAGCGACAATTGGTAAAAAAAAATCTTTACAACAATAAAAATTTCGGTCGGTTTATTAACAAAAATTTTACTCAAGTCGTTTCAAATTGCTAAAATGAGTCACTCAAATGACTCTTCAAATTGAACTGAATTTACTGAAGTCTTTTCAAATGGTCAGTGATCATTTATAAAATATCGATCCAGATTTACTAAAGATGTAACAAAATTAGGGTTTATAACAATTTTGCCAAATTTCTAGCAAGTAATTTCAAATTTTACTTTATTAAGTCAATTCAAATAATTCAGTAATCATAACTTATGCAATATTCATAAGTTTCAATTAAGGAACGCAGCTTAGAACTAGTTTTTGGAACAATTCCGCAAAGTTTGAAATAAGTCATTTCAAATTTGACTTCCTCAAGTGATTTCCAACAGTCTAGTAATCACAATTTCTGTAATATTTGTAAGTTTCAATTAAGGAACGTAATTTAAAACTCATTTTTAGAACCATTCGACATATTTGGCAGCAAGTCATTTCAAATTTGATTTATTCAAGTCTTTTCAAATGGTTCGGTGATCATATTTGTAAAATATTGTTCCAGATTAACTAAAAATGTAACATAAGATTAGTTTTTAGAACAAATCCTATAATTTTCTAGTAAGTCATTACAAATTTGACTTTATTAAGTCATTTCAAATAATTCAGTAACCATAATTTTGCAATATCATAAGTTTTAATTAAGAAACGCAGCTTAGAACTAGTTTTTGGAACAATTCTGCCAAGTTTGAAATAAGTCATTTCAAATTTAACTTCCTCAAGTCATTTCCAACAGTTTAGTAATCACAATTTCTGCAATGTTTGTGAGTTTCAATTAAGGAACGTAATTTAAAAATCATTTTAAGAACCATTCGACAAATTTTGTAGCGAGTCATTTCAAATCTAATTTATTCAAGTTTTTTCAAATGGTTCAGTGATTACATTTGTAAAATTTTGTTCCAGATTAACTAAAAATGTAACATAAGATTAGTTTTTGGAAGAATTCTGCTAATTTTCTAGTAAGTCATTTCAAATTTGACTTTATTAAGTCATTTCAAATAATTCAGTAATCATAATTTATGCAATATTCATAAGTTTCAATTAAGAAACGCAGCTTAGAACTAGTTTTTGGAACAATTCTGCCAAGTTTGGAATAAGTCATTTCAAATTTAACTTCCTCAAGTCATTTCCAACAGTTTAGTAATCACAATTTCTGCAATATTTATGAGTTTTAATTAAAGAACGTAATTTAAAAATCATTTTTAGAACGATTCGACAAATTTTGTAGCAAGTCATTTCAAATCTAATTTATTCAAGTTTTTTCAAGTGGTTCGGTGATTACATTTGTAAAATATTGATCCAGATTAACTAAAAATGTAATATAAGATTAGTTTTTAGAACAATTCCGCCGATTCTTTAGTAAGTCATTCCAAATTTGACTTCTTTAAGTCATTTCAAATTTGACTTTATTAAGTCGTTTAAAAGTGACTTAAGAAAAAAGATAAAAATTTCTTCTCTCAATTGAAACGTGGGGTCACTAATTTGATATTTTTTTAATAATTTCAAAAAATGGTTCTAAGTCACTTCAAATACACTAAAAAGGTCATCAAATCCATGTAAATTCTCACAATCGACTCAAACTTTTTCGTCACGCTATCTTCACGCGCCATCCGGATGGCCTTAGATCAAGAAGATCGTTTCGAGGTTGGTTGGAATTTTGCATTTTGCGAACGCAGGTCGAACAGGGTCATCAATCCCCGTCGTGATTAGCATGCATCGATCACTTGCAAAATTTCAAGACGGCAAACGTCAAAAAAAAAATTGCATTTGCAAAAAAGCAATTCTCAACTCCTATTGTTCGTTTTAGTGGCAAAACTGTGGAAAAATTCGAGAAAAATAATAGCACAACAGGAAAAACACGAGGCCAGACAAGAACGCAAGGTTCGCACATGACGCAACGACTCCCGAAACTATTTTTGGTTATTACCGCAACTCTCGATGCAATCAAATTACATCTACAGAGATGACCATAATAATAATTATTACAAAAATTAGTTGTTGACAAAATTAATTTCGGTTTGTCCATTAAATTTAATTGTTTCTTGGTTCATTATTTTCTTATCAACTTTTCGTGCAGTCCAACAAAGTTTTTTTTTTTTTTTAATAAATAGTAATTATTTTAACCACGCACGCTTCGTAATTTGTTTATCAAGTTGTACTGTTGACACATGTTCCTCAAACTACTGGAACATTTCGTGGACAAAATTCGTCGTAATAATAATTACTCTGGAAGTAATGTCGATGGAAACTTACGAAATTGCTTGGAAGCAGTTAACATCTGAAGAACGCTCGAAGAGGAAATTTCCGCTATTTACCGATCTTGCACATTGTTGTCTCGCTGTATTTTTCTCACCCGTTATCTTTTATTTGGCTTCAGATCAAGGCAAGCAACAGCTGATAACCGACCCTCGATCCGTAGATGAATCAGAGGAAAATTGTTAAAATTTAAGAAACAAAAAAAAAGTCTCGAAAAGTTTATCGAAAACTGCAACAACTAATGAGTCAACAGTCGGTTAATTACCAACTGCCAATCTTATCGGCTTGTCGAGGTTGAACCCTGCGAGACCACAAACTGGTTAATTGGCGAAAAGGCGAAGAAGTTATCACTTGGTCATTTTACTGACACGGGAGTTATGTTTGATTTCAAATGGTAATTTTAGGTTTGAGTAAAGCACAAAAATTTTCCTTAATTCCGAGGAACGGCAGCAAAATTGACAACATTCAACCCTCGCTGTAGCCTGTAATTTGATAAAAAAAAAAACTTTTAAAGAAGACAGATTTCAATTAATTTTGTAAAAAAAAATATATTTTTATTAATAATTTAAAAATTTTTCTAATATGCAAATATATTTTTTATTTATTCCAACGTTTACAAGATAGGTAAAACAATCTGTCATCTAGGGCGGCCAAGAAAATTAAACGTTTGTCGCAGTTGCCTGCGTCCGTTCCATTCAAGAAACGTCAAAAATATAAACACCATAACCTCACTTCTCTGACATTTTGAATTAACTTCCGAAAATTTTCGAAAACTGACAACTCAAGTGACAGTTCGTTGTCAAAAAACCGAGTCAAGTCACGCCAATTCCAAAGATTTTCAAAAATATTTATCTTTCGCTTCCGAATTTGACATTTGTCGAGAAACCATCAACAAATGAGTCAAGTTACGACATCCACTTTTGTTTCCAAAGCTTCCTCGATTCCTAACAACATTCCATTCCGTTTATGGCCAACTAGATCATGAATGACCCAAAAAAAAAATTGTTTCTTTAATGCTCTATTAATCAAACAATGGCCGCTTTTCGCAACAATTTCACCTTGTCCGTCTTTACTGCGCAATTTTCCACGCCGATTCGTTATTATTATCAAAAAAACGTCTAGTTAGCTATGTAGAATTGCTCACTAACAAAACACGGCCTGAATTCGAACCAATCGCAAATAAACAAATGAATGTCGCAAATAAAAACAATAATTGGCAGAAACACGCCGAATATCCTCCGGTTATCACCTGGACGTCCTTCGGATATCCATCGATCAGCCGACCGCCAGACACCAAATTTGCAATGCTAAACAAGCGATGGAGAACAATTCGCCAGAATTCGTTATCGAAATTGCGTCGTGTTTTGTTTACGGTTTCTAAGTATTGTTTATTTTTTTCGACATTGTCAGATTGATTGCGCAGGAATTTCGAAGTGACATTCAAGAAGGCGTGGCTCCCGCCTGTTACGTCACTACCCAAACGTCTTCTCGACTAAACCGGCAAAAATTTTGAAGACCCGCCACTGGAAAATAGTAAATTTTTGTTGAATCAATCTTAACGTCACGAGAGTTTATCCAGAAGTAGCTACAGTATGTATCAAGTAGTATTGAAATAATGACGTCACTACTCGCCAAAGGGGGCGTGTCTACGTCGTGACGTCACTCTCGCCCAATCACGGCACGTATCAGTGCCGTATCGGGTGATTCCCCGGTACCTTTCTCACCTGATATGTTTGAAGCCGATGTTGTTGGCCGTGACGGACTTCCAGGCGCCCGAAAGATAATCCCTGCAGATCCTGGACGCCAACTCTCTCATTTCGATCGAATCACCCGACATCTGTTTACAGAACAAATCGAGCCAACTTTTACCAACGAATCGTTTCGGTTGCAGAGTTCGGGGCAATTTGGAAAAAGCCCTGCGACACTTCGACACCGTTTGCATGACGTGTCGCCGTCGCCGCCACCCCTCGAAACCGCCCTCGATTCTCCCTCAACCCCGACCGGAAAATCGATAGACGGCGATGTCGGGGGGCGGCGCGGCCGTCGCGTTTTCGAAATTGCCGCCGCCACCACTACGCACCTTCAAAAAAATCAATTGGGGAGGTGGGACACTCGCGGGGGAAAATTCAACAACAAAAATTCGTGACAACGTCGCAACGAAACTCTCGAAGGTCTGAAATCTTCAATTTCGCACAAAACTGACGGTAATTCAAGAAAAACAACAGGAAAACACTTCCACTATCCTCACAGCGACAAGGTTAGGTTCTGACTGACGTTTTGTGGCGGCGTAATGTCAATTTGAACAACTGCAACGTGACAGTGTCGCCAATGGAGCGACGCAAAATTTATTACGTCACTTTATTATCAACTTTTTATCTCAAAGTAGCGATAATCCACGTCGCTTTTCACAATTAATACCGAAAGCAACAAAAGCGATCAATAATAGAAAGAATTTCGGTGTTTTTTCGGAAATTTTCGAAATTTCTTTCGGAGGGGTTGGCGAAATTTTGGTGGGAAATTTGAACTGTTACCTTGAGTTTCGACGTCAATTCAGCTATCTCCTCCATGGTAGGGTTGCCGATGGATTGCTGGAAGAATTCTGGTAATAACTGGAATCATCGACGCATCTTGCATAATAAACAATAGCGGCGACGAGATAAATTGCAAGTTTGCCCGGAGACTGGCGTGATTTTATCTAATCTGATCGTTATCGGCCCAAATGTTGAGATGAATGCCACAGATTTTTCGGCGAAACTCAGACACTAGAGGTGGGGGGATAAAGAATAAGAAACAAAAATAAAAACGAAGAAAAAAATATTTCAAAGAAACAAGATAAGGGAAAAAATTGTGCAATAGAATAGGGGGAAAAAAATAGTTTTGAGTGGAAGTCAACAAGTTACCTAGAAGTGCTGCTACTTAAGTTACGAGTAGTTTGAAAATTACGAAATAGCGTTGCTTTGTAACAAATATTTTTGTTGAAAATTGCGACGTAATAAGCGTTTGGATTACAAAAAAAAATTCCAAATTATGATTCAACTGTTCAAGTGAGTCAGTAAATTTGATGATTAATTACAACATACCTTCTGGGAGTCTAGATACGGTTAGGAGGTCGTCGCAACACTTGAAACGTTTCACTGAGCGATCTGAAGATAAGCCAATCCTATTATTTGGCAAACACGAGGCAAAAATCGTATGAAGTTAATTACTTTGAAAAATAATTGCTTGGGCAAAATTCTTCGTGTTGCGTGTTCTGCGTTGGTTGACTAAAAAAAAAAATTTTTTTGGTAAGTTTCTGGGAGCGGTGGGAGAGGAGCGGGCCGGATCTGAAAAACAGTCGCAATTATTATAATTAATTTAATTATCAACTATAATAATTTATAGCGCTAGAACAAAAACAAAAACGTACAATAAAACAAGAAAAAAAAATAAAAACAATATCATTAGCAGTCTAAAAATTATTCAATAACAGTACAATTTTCAAATAGCTATTTCATCGCGTAATATCAATTTATACAGAGCATTATTTTTTTTAAATAACTTTATTAATTATTTCAGATCTATGACTAGATAATTTCAAGTACTTTAAAAAAATATCGTACTTGTCTGACTAGATTCTCGACTCATTCAATACTTAAGTAACTGGGAAAAAAAATTCATCATCATCATCAAATCGGTTTGTTGTAGTAATAAAAATACTTTCATCAACTTCTTTAATCTTAGTTAACAATTATTTAAATAAAAAAAAAATAATTGGAAAAAAAAACAACCGAATTTCGATGTCGTCCAATGTCGAAATCGATTAAAGAACTTGACAACAAACGCATAACAAACAAATTAACACAACCGCAATATAAAAATTTGAGGATCCAATCAATCGACCCCGTTCCCGCGGCCCCCCCTTATTATTCTCGGGGGACCTTATCCACGAAAAAAAAAATACAACTAAAATAAAATCACAATGTCAGGCATTGAACCGAATCATATCTACAAAGAGATGACGTTGTCGGTCTCTCGACACTTACTTTTCGCTTTAGGTAATTAAATTTTTTCTCTTGAAATATTATTTTTTTGTTTAACAAACAAGCTACAAAAGGCAACACGTTCTGAATATAGCTTAAAAACTCCCGTCAAATTTCTCTATGTAAATACATCCCATGTCCAGTGTTCTTTTTTTTTTGTTTCTTATTATGTACACGTCGTCGCTAGTGATGCGTTCACTATGTGACAGGCCGGAACCGCCTGCAACGGACCTGACTCTCCGACGGGGGATCTCCGGCGGGCGGCGGCGGCGGACCCTCCGACGTGTCGGGAGAGCTCTCGGGGGCGCCGATCAAACACGTCGGGATGCCGCGCGATGACGGACGCACCCCTAAAAAAAATTTTTTCTTGTACAGTTGGTCACCAAAATAAGCGACCACCAGTCTTCCCCGGCGTAAATCGGGCTTCGCTCGAGGCGGGCGAGCCACGGCCCAATCTACGCAACTAATTTCAACGTCGGTAAGATAGATCCCTATTTTTTTGAAATTACTAGCCTTCAATGTCGGTAATAGTAGATCCTTATTTTTTTAGAAATTACTAGTCTTCAATGTACGCAACAATTTTTAACGTCGGTAAGATAGATCCCTATTTTTTAAAAATTACTAGTCTTGCAACTGTTTTTAACGTCGGTAACATTGATCCCTATTTTTTTAGAAATTACTAATCTTCAATGTCGGTAATGTAGATCCCTATTTTTGGAAATTAAGTCTGATTGATTCGGAGGTCAAACGAGAAGCTTCTGTTGGCGTTGTCGGGGATCTGGCGGCAACTCACCGCCTGCCGTCGAGTGACGTTTGAACCTGAGGTTCAATTGGCTGGGATCGGTGACGTACTTTTCGGTTTGTCGACGCCGACGCAGGCCCGGAGTGAGATCGCCCGACCACGACATGCACTTCGCCAAACGTTGACCGCCAACGGCCACGGGAATTTTCGAGATCCTGCCCGGATCCATCATGGCAGGACTCGTCTGTTTGAACAGAAAAAAAAAGAAAAAAAAATTTTGATGAAAAAACAAAACGGAAGGTACTCACGGAAGATTCTCTCAGTATTTGACTGGCGTTGTCGACGCCGCTGTCCTCGTCGTCCTGTTCGTGACGTTTGTCCTTGAACAAGGGATTCTCGGTGGCGTCGAAGTACTCGGATTGCTCGTCCAGACCCGGGCTGAGCCCGTTGGCCATCGACCGCTTCTCTCTGCAAAAAACGACAAACGTCATTCAATTGGTAAAGTAAAAAAAAAATCGCTTTTCTTGTCGTATTTCGATTCTGAGGAGCAAAGCAAAAGGAGCGTCAACGTAAAATTTGTTACTTGCATCACTTTCAACTTGGCAATATTAGTTTTCAACTTAGAAATTTTCGTGAACATTTCGCCCACCAAAATTTGTGACGTCAAGCTTACGTAAACATTTCGCCCACCAAAATTTGTGACGTCATTCCGGAGGTTTGTGAAGACTTGTCGGTCGCCAACGGGCGGGTTATCAAATATTAGAAGTAAAGAAAGTTAACGACAAAAAAAAAAGTAAAAAAAGCAGCGAAAAAAATCTTTATTGTTCGGCGAAAATTTCCGGACTCACCTCGGCTCCGCTGTTGCCGAAACGAACGTCACTGCCGGATTCGTGTTTAAATCGACAGCGGGCGAACACATCACCCTGTTTCTCTTCACGTCGACAACGTTAACTTGTACTTTGTCTCCCACGACGTTCCTGATGTTCCTCAAATCCCGTTCCGCTCTCTCTTGCGTACTCGAACTACTGTCCGACGTCGAATGTACCAAATTATTTTTGATTTTCTCCAAAGGCTTCGAGACGGCCTTCTGCGAATTGCTGCGACTCAACGATTCGACCGCGTGGAAATTAATGTGAGAATTGGAACCGCTCAAAGACAAACGCGGCGATCTCGTTCCGCCGCCCCCTTTGATTTTTTCGGAATTTTTCGCTTCCGACTCGGAACTGCTCGATTCGCTTTCGCTGCGTTCTTTCGCTTTTTCTAAACTCGTCGTCTCTTTTGTTTCCGGTTGTTTTTCGACGACGACGACGGCGACGACCGGTTCTTCTTTGTTCGTCAATTCGCCGCCACCTTCGAGACTGACGCGCTTCTTCACCGGTTCGGGGGCGAACGTGATCTGTTCCTTTTTGGGGCTGGGCAAGTCGGGGTTGTCACTTCTCTCTTTGCTGCTCTGCTTCAATATGCTCTTGGTCCTTTCCAGTTTCACGCGAGGCTGCTCCGGCTGGTCGGGGGGCGCCGTCGCGACGCCGTTCTCGACAACCTTCACCGGGGACAAGGTTTGAGGTCTAGAAACCGGCTCCTTTGGCACCACCCGGATCTCCAGCTTGCCGGCCACCTGACAAAAAAATTAAATGAAAAAAAAATTAATTGGTAGTATAATTGATAAAGAGGGGGCAAATATCTCCTAATAATTTCTTACCAACAAACCCCTAGTTTTCAGAAAAACACCCCTTAGACGCTTTATGGTAAAACCAACAGGAACTCAAAAAAAAATTATTCGAACGGTAAGAAAGTATTCACAGCTTTCAAAATTATAACACAACAAAAAAAAAAACAAATAAAATAAGGGAGTGAATCATAATTTTGTACAATAGTCGCGGAAGCGTTAAAGAGGGTTGTTGCGACGCAAGGGCCCAATAAAGAAATCGGCTGGCGAGTTGCAAGCCAATTTACCTCTTGCAACCCTTCGTCGCCGTTCTGCGCTTCGTCTTCGTTGCTCTTCTGTTCCTCTTTGTCGGCTAGATTGATCATTGGTAAGCTGCCCCATTTGACGTTGTCGGCCAATTTCGGTTCTTGGACGTCTTCGTCCTGTAAATGTCTGGACGCCACGTTTCTCATGACGTCAACCCTGAATATGAGATCGTCGAAAGCTGCTTGTTGCAATAAGGGCGGTTTCAGTCCGGATCTAACGTAAGGACCCAACGAAGGGGTGGACCAAGCCCTCGGCAGCCCCCCTGAAAACAACCACGATTCAAACAAACTGTTGCCCCAAAAAAAAAAAAAAAAAACGAACAACACAACAACAACAACAAAATTATTCGGCACGCAAGGACTCAACAGCGGGTGGCCACCCTCTTTCTCTCTCTCTCGCTCTTTTCTAAGTACTTACTTCTGAAGCTCTAACGGCACTTGTTAACGCATGAAACACTTGTCACTGATTCGTTGTGGCGTTGGCAGAAGAGACCTTTCGCCAACTGTTTCGGCTTTCAATATTATTAGAATCTTAACATAATTTTTTCAATTTTTTTACTCTCTCTAAAAATATGTTTTAACAACGTGATGTATCTCTGTCGGGTTGGGCTAAAATTAAATCGGGAGTCGCAAACAATGCGACAACGATCGAGACGACGTGATTGATGACTATCTGAGTTGACCCCTTTAGAGCCGAATAATTCGTTTCAAGGCGAGATAAATAAACGTAAGTGTGCCATTTTTTATTCCTGGGAGAAAGTTTCGACAGGAAAGACAGATCACCTGTCACAGTGCAAGTCAGGGTCGTAAGTATTTAAATAAAAAAAAAATTACGACCTTGATCATGCCATACCTCAGATAATGAGTTCGAAGTCGAGTTGAAAACTCGGGTAGTTTCAACAGCATATATTAAAAAACTTCTTAACATAACCAACTTGACAGTCAAAATCTTAAAACTAGGTACTCAGGGAGAAGAAAAAAATTGCAACGGGTCCATGAAAAGCGCGAGGCAGAGTATAGTTAAATAGGTAAAAGTTGGAACCGAACTTAGTTCAACGTCGCCAAATTTGGAAAAATCCAAAAGCACCTGGACTTGGTTGAACTGAGTACAAGCCACCGTTTGGGGGTTGAACTGAGTACAAGCCACCGTTTGGGAGTTGAACTGAGTTTAAGGGTAATTGATAACTTCAGTTCATTGGCCTTAAATAACGTTGAAATGAGTTTCGCCGACAACTCGGGGTTGAACTGAGTTTTGCCAACAACTCGAATAAGTTGAACTGAGTTTGCAAATAATTGAAAGCTTTATTTAATGCACCGTAAATTAAAGTTGAACTGAGTTCTACGGAGTATAACTGAGTTATGCCAACAACTCGAATAAGTTGAACTGAGTTTACGAATAATTGAAAGCTTTATTTAATACGCCGTAAATTAACGTTGAACTGAGTTCTACCGGCAACTCGGGGTTGAACTGAGTTTTGCAACAACTCGAAGTTGAACTGAGTTTAAGAATCGTTCGTAAACAACGAGTTTGGTAAGGAAAGTTGAACAGTTGAACTGAGTTTTGTTAACGGTTTGGGATAAAAGCGGTTGAACTGAGTTGCGACTATTGAATGCTCGATTGCAAGGAGGACACAGTGTCTTCGAGCGACTTTAGATAATTGTAGGTGGAATTGAGTTTCGAGTTGAACCAAACTCTCCCACTCCTCCCCTTACCCATCAGTTCTGGGTAATCCTCGATGCCCGCAATATTGATATATTTCTTATGGCTAGTCCTCGAGTCCTCGCTTATCCTACTCAACGCCGGCGGTACTCCGGCAACGATCGCTTCAGTCGGTGCCAACGTCGCTCTGTGTTCGGGACTTTCCGGCTTCCACTCGTTGTCGGTGGTTTCTTCGCTGTCGTCGAATTGCGATTTCCACTGACTCGCCAACGTTAAAGCGCCACCTCGTGTCACCTAAAAAAAGTTTCTCGATTCAACCAATCTTAATTTAAAAAAAAAAAAATTATGTCGGCAAACCTGTTGACTGACGTTCTCGTCGTCCATCACCGCGAACTGGGTGAGACTTTGGTCGCGTAAACCGGACCGGGAACTACGTGCGGCCGACGGTTGTCGTCTCCTGGGTCGCTCCTGTTCGGGAGTCGCCGGAGAATCGACCAAACTTGCCCCGCCACTGTTGGGGGCCGGCGTCACCACACGCAAACGACCCAGAGTGGCGACGCCCGATTGACTCTTGCGCAACGGCGTCGGCTTCTGGTTGGCGTCGGACGTCGACTTGGCGGACGCCACCGCCTCGTTGTCCAGACGCTCCGGAGCCTGCTCCAAGTGGGACGTGGCCCGCCGCCGCGGAGCTGAAGCCGGCAAAACAGTTAGCGACAGCTACCGACTCGGCTTTCGTACAAGGAACGCAAATCACCGCAAAGCTAGAGTCGGTAAAACAGTTACCGATCTAAGGCAATTGATCAAATTGCAAACACTCAAAACAGTCGTGGAAATAGAGTCGGTAAAACAGTTACCGACCGAAGTTGCGCAAGCATTTCGGTACAAGGGAACGTTACATATAGTCAAATCGTCACTGAATTAAAGCCGGTAAAACAGTTACCGACCTAAGTTGCGTAACCTTTCATTAGAACCGTCGCGGAAATAGGGTCGGTAAAACAGTTACCGATCTAAATTGCGTAAACATTTCAAAGAAAATGAAGTCGGTAAAACAGTTTCCGACCTCATTTGGGCGTTTGAAAAATTTTTGGTGGTCGTTACCTTGCTGAACTTGCTCCACAGCGGTGGCGTTACAGTTTTTGTCGACGGCGGGTCTGCCGCCGGCGTTGGTTTGAGCGTCCGTGCCTAAAGGTACCGTGTTTTCGGTTTCGATGCGCCTGCGCCTGGCCTCGAGTTGAGCCTACAAAACCCCCGTTTGACCTCGTCTCTCAAAAAATAAAACAATAGAGAAACCTCTTTATTATCGGTGGGCTCGATGTTCTCCTGGTTGTTGTCGGTCGGGGTGTGTTTGGTATGTCTGGGCAGCGTCGTCGCCGCCGTCGCTGGTTGTGTTTCCGTCGTCGAGGCGACGGTAACGTTATCACCGGCCGTAGTTTTCTCCCAATCGTAGGGATCCGTGGGTTTAACTCCGCGTCTCTTCATACAACGTTCAAACAACGAGATCAACATCTAAAAGCAACGAGTGCCAACGTTACGAAAAAAAAAAAATCGGAAGTACCAACTTGATAATCGGGCTTATCGGCGTATTCTAAACTCTGTATGTGGTCGAGAAACTGTTTCAGATCGGACGGCAAATGTTTCAAGAGTAACCTATGGTCGTATTTTTCCTTCATCAACCCGACTTGTTCCTTGTCTTTGACTTTCCTCCACGGCAATTGGCCGTTCACGAACTCCACCAACATGTAAAACAAGCTCCAGAGGTCGTCGTGTCTTCCCATCTCTAACAAGGGTTGTGGTTAAAAGGGGTTGAAGGGGAAAAAGGTCGAAGTTACCTCGATTCTTGTGCGCGTTGATGCTGGCGTAACGGACGGTACCTCGAAAACCGGCGGCCGCCCGTGGCGCCCTCACTTCCCCCGTCGCCGTCGTGTACTGCCTGGCGAGGCCGAAATCCAACATGTAAACTTTCCTACAGTTATATTGCAGTCTGCCCATGGAAAAATTGCTCTGGAACCATTAACCCAACAAATTATTTTTATTGTCCGGTTGCACAACCAATCATCAATTTTGATGGACCTAAACGAGTCGATCAAAATTGACGAAAATTTAAAGACCTACGGGCTTAATATCACGGTGCAAGAAGCCGACGGAGTGTATGCTCTCGATAGCTTTGAGTATCTGCAGGCCGAGACGCAGCGTCGTCGACAAGCTGAAGGCGGCGCGAGGTTGCGCCCTCCTCAACTCGGCCAAGTTGCGTCCTTGCAACTGCATCACTACGTAATTGAACCTGTCGTTCCTACCACAGCCTATGAACCTGGAAACAAACCAAACCGATCAACCCGCAACGCTCCGGCCAAAAAAAAACAGATACAAATTTTGCGTATTTTTTACACCTCACTGTACAGTCGAAACCACTAACTCATCGAATCTTTAAGAAAAATTCCCAAAAAAACTAGGTACAAATTTTGCGTATTTTTTACACCTCACTGTACAATCGCTTTAATGTAATTGAGATACAAGAAATGGGGAGCTAAATTAAAACTGTCGATAGATCGCACTAAAGAAAGAGGATTAAGTTCTTTAATGGTTGGGGCTCGCGTGTCAACTATTTTTACTTCAAATCTAATCAATGAATCCACTGTTTGAAGTCAACGTGCTTTCGGTGTCACGCAAACTCCCTACAACTTCATCAATTAATTAGGACAACTTCGACATGAATGAGTTAAGTACTTCAATAGACAAATTCTTATTCAATTGTTTGGCCTTGTTGTTATACGGGGTATGTGCACAAAGTGGCAGTAACGTGGAAACTATTGTTGGAAAAAAAAGTGAAGGCAAACTTTAGTAGCGGTTGTCATTAAATACTTTCCTTGCTACGTTTAGGACCTCCCTGGGTGACATTTTGGCTTCATAATACTTACCCCAATTTGTTTACTTTTTTTAGTCATCACACGAATTAATTTTGTGAAACTTTAAAAAATTATTGGAGAATAATATTCAAGAATCAAGTGAGCTGGGGAAGTATGTCAAAAAATGACCAAAGTCCTCAAAAACCACTTCAATCTAGTTGGCAAGTACCTGATTATTTTGACAAGTACCTGACCTTTTTCGACAACAAAAACAAGTGAAGAGCCAATTGACCGGTGCCAATTTGATCCTTACGAATTTCAGTCTCAAGCATGAACTTTTGCTATTCTTATCTAGCCATCTGTGCTGCCAAACATACAAATCTGAATCGTACAAGCGCCCCTGACGGCAGAAAGTCATACTAAAAAAAGTCGGAGAGGTGGCAACACTGTAACGCACTTTTCCATTTTCAAAGACAGAAAATTTGCGTTCAACGACTAAAGTCGGAGATGTGGCAACACTGCAGCGTACTTTTCCCTTTCAAATAGAGAAAATTCGCGTTCAACGTTTCTAAAACTGACAACACGCCCACTAGAGGGCGTCTTCTCTACCTAAAAGTTAAATGTCCAATGACAACTGTCAGTATCAAAAAGTCACGCTACTCAAGGACAACTTTAAAAAAAACTGATAAAATTGTAATTAACTTCAGCTAAAGTGACACCATCAACCACACGATAAATGCCTATCTTTGCTTCTCATTGGTCAAGAGAAATTTGGATCGTCCAGCACGTCCCTCTTTTTCGCACTTGTTACAGCGCCATCTGCTTCAACATTAGGAGAAATGGAGTATAGGGCAATTTAACAAAAAAGTAATTTTGTATTTTTTTTCTTCAAAATTTTATTACGTAGGTAACCGTCCTTATCGCTGAAAAGAAAATTTAGATACGGCACTAAATAGGTAAAAATTCGACGTAACTTCCTAAGAAACAAAAATAAACAAAAGAAAATTTTAAAACAAAAACGTAACTTTGACTCTAGGTCACAAGTCGGTAATACAGATTCCTTTTTTTTGTATGACTCTAGGTCACATGTCGATACTACAGATTGCTTTTTTATTTAAAAAAATAGCGTGGCGGCCAATCAAGTGAACTTTTCTAACTTGACACAATGAAGCTAATTAGTCACTTGTTGAAGTACCTACTATTAGTTTACAACTTCGTCAAGTTGCCTACCGCGATCTTGCCTAATTCCGTTGGTAACCGTGCTTCTTGTAACTAAAAGATAAATGCAACTTTTTCTTTTTCCAATCGCCGTCATCGTCTGAAAACCAAAAACTGTAACCAAATTTGCGTAACAAAAAAATGTCCTTCAAAACTAAAATTTCCTTCACCCTACTAGACAGGTCGGTAATATAGATACCTAAGTATTTAACTAGGGAGTGCCTTCACCCTACTATAGATATCTGGGGCCTAACTAGAGAGTGGCTACACTCTACTTGAACTTGGTAGGTCGGTAATGTAGATATCTGCGTAAGTAACTAGAGAGTGCCTTCACCTTACTTGATAGGTCGGTAATATAGATATTTGGATAACTAACGAGTTTTTGATAGTTGCCACAAAGAATTGAGGGAATTGGTCCAATTGTCGTTGAACAAAGTTGAAGTGTTATTGATTATCAAGAAACGAAGTTATTATCTTCGCGGCCTTGACTCGACCGGAGCGAAGTTGGCGGCGATAACGATCGCGTGAAGTTGTCGCAATTTCGTTGGCAACCCTGGGCGATGGTTGTTGATTAAAAACTTGACAAGTACCTGCAAATGTGCTCTTTTCCCTGGAGTTTCTTGAGGACCGCCACTTCCATTTTGAGGACCTGCTTGGGTTGACGGGCCGATTCGACTTTCAAGGCGACTTGTTCCCTGGTGATCAGATCCAGTCCTTCGTAGATTTCCCCGAAACCGCCGCCCCCTATCTTTTTGAGAACCTGAAACCGTCCCGAGGGTTAGTTGGGGGGAAAAACCAGGAAGTTTTCCACTCACCTTCCACCGTTCCTTGACGACATGTCCGGGCTGGAGCAGGTCCTCTGAAGTCATTGTGATGTTGTTGTTTTGATCGGTGGAATCTAGATGGCCCTCCCAGCTCAATTTTTTCGTCCTGCAACACGACGGAGCCTCATGATTTTCGTCGCTTTTCCACCGGATTTTCCGGAAAGACCGGAAAGACAATAGCGCAGCGTTTTGCCCGACCAACGACCAGCTGATCGGCGATTGCGCACGCGCACCACTACCGGAAAAACTGTTCCCACGGCCTTCTACGTGAAACGCCCGGACATTATTGATTTTTCCGCCGAATTTCCATCGAACCTAACCAACAATTCCACGACCGGACTGACGTTGACCCCGACTCGCCCTCAACTCCAACAACTTCTCGACCAACCCCCGTAACGTTTTCGCGACGACTTCCCTCGTTATCACGCCGAAAATAAACGCGAGTCGCGGAGATAATAATAGAATAGAGCGAAAACGTTACAAGGCAGGTATCACTAATGACAGGTACGAGACACCTTGAACGCGACCATAACGAGGAAACCCCCCCAATGGGGCGAAATCGAAGCGAAAAGGCGATCAATTAATGGTCGCGAATCGCGTCGAAAAGACGGCGTAACACTCGAAGTGGGCGATGGCGCGCCGCCCCCGAACCGCCGATGAACCCCCGGAACATGCACTAACTCTACCGACACGGTTCTGTTGTTAAACAATGAGGTTTAATGGGATTATTTGACGTTTCTTACGGTTTAAAGGGGTAACAATCAATATCGGCGCCATCTTTGACACCGTCGGGAATGTAGCTGCGAACGGTTTCGCGCCAACATTCGAAAATTTCCACGGCCGACGCGACCGACGCGCCACAGGGCGAAACCGACCCCCAAGATCCCGTTTTGCCCCCAAAAACACTTTGTAGAAACAACTGAGTCAATACGAAAATTTGATTGGTTGGTAAAAAAAAATTGAAAAATTTTGCAAATTTTTTCAAAATGTATAGAACATTTTTTCTCCAAAAATTCGCTCTTTACGCGTTAAAAACTGTTTTCTCAAAATTGGTCGTAGCTGGTGGTTCTTTCGAAAATAGGAAATTTTGGCATTGCGGGCCGTCTCGAGAGACAAATTGCCTTGCACCTGAACTCGACGTGAAAGCGCACCGCGATTAATCACCTCCATAATTGTTTTCAGTCGATAATTCAGCCAAAGTGCACTTAATTTCGTCATGTCACCAACTAAAATTAACTAACTAACAACTTTAAGATCTGGCGCCGTAACCAGAATCTAGTAGGTAGTAGGAAGAAACAACTGAAAGCTTTCAACCAAATTGTTTGAGAGATAGTGTTTTTTTTTGGGTCGTATTTAACAGTCTGCCAAATTTACCCAATATTTTCATACAAAAAAAATACTTTTATTTCCCAAAAATACTAAATGCTCACCAAAATTAAGAAAATACATAATCTTAAAGCGACAACCAAATATTGACATAATGCTGGCCTCTTATATATTTTGTTCGCCAAAATAACTTTTGTTGACCATAAATACTAAATGTTCACCAAATTTTATTCCGCATTTAATTCTAACGTAATACTCAGATATTTAATTTTCGACGGTGTCTTATATTATTTGACAGTTAAAAATACTATTTGTTGATCAAAAATACACATGCAATAAAATGTTGTGCACATGGTAAATAATTTGATGCAAAATTATAAATGTAGATGTGCTAGGGCAAGGAAAATAAGAGTAAAAATAAAAGTGGTTTGCACAAAAAAACATATTGATTTCCGTAATATATAAATGCTTTGCTGTAATTGGCTTGCATTATGTAAAACGTAAAACTTCTTTTAGTGGTAATTTCTAATCGTGCTTTAAAAAAAAAATTACAGGGCCCTGAACTGACCTTGTACAAATTTTTTCTCGCGTGCCTCTTGTCTGGAAGCGCAAGCGGCAAGGAGAGATGCGCGAGCATATTTCATTTTTGAAGTAATAGAATAATTATTTGACGCACAAATAGTTTTTTTGAGAAACACTAAATATAAATGGATAGCGCGAATATTTATTATATACAGCACGGACGCGTAACTTGAGCGTTCTAAATTTGGTGAACATTTAGTAAAATTGATAGACATATAGAATTTAAAATGTAAGCAATGGTAAAACAATACGCAGCATAGTTATTTTAGTGGTGATGTTCTCATTTTTTGATGTGTAATAATTTGGGTTTTAGTTAGATTTTTTGATGCTCATTAAATTTTCTGGTGAACAGTGAGAGGGATGTATGGTTTAATTTGGTATACATTATACTTGTTCCCTTTTTTTGTCTTAACCAGAGTCTAGTAGGCAGTAGGAAGAAACAACTGAAAGCTTCCAACCAAATTGTTTGATAGACAGTGTTTTTTTTTACCGTAACCAGAGTCTAGTAGGCAGTAGGGAGAAACAACTGAAAACTTCCAAAAATGCACCCAAATCGTTTAATAGATAGTGTTTTTTTTCGGGTCTATTTTTACGCCGACTGCGATAGGTAAACAGAATCTGATCGAAACTGGGTTAAGATTATTTTTTTAGATACATGTACTTGCGCTATTATACGTGTGTGCATCTGTTGAGGAGACACGCAACCCAGCTTCTCAGCCTTCTCATAGATTATTTTAACGAGACCGCATGTAACGCGGCACGTTACAAATCTGCCGAAAACTGGCCGCGGTTATTTATTTATTTTAATCGAGAACTTCCAGCTAAAAGCGCAGATAACATCTTCATTACGCACAGGAGGTTCGGTAATTACAACAGTTGCGGTCACGCCACAGTTGGCGCTGGAAACTATTTATCTACAGCCTACAGCGTCTGTTAACGCCATCTAGGGGCGTTACTCAAAACAGTTGCGGTCACGTCACAGTTGGCGCTGAAAATTATTTACCTACACCGTCTTTTAGCGCCATCTAGGGGCGTTATTCAAAACCCTTAGAGGAAGTGAGTCAAAAACCTCACGTCTACAACACAGAAACGTGTTTTCTAATTCATCCACAATTTATAATTTATTGATAATTCCTGAAACCTCGCCACTTTGCTGATTGAGAACAACAATGACGATCTATTATTAGTAATTATTGTCGGAATCGAAGTGTCGTTGGTTTAGAGTCCGTTCCTTCGCGCTTTGGTGCTTCGAGCCGATGGGGCATTTTTGAGTCCAAAGCGCATCCGTTCAATTCCGCGTTTGAGCCGGCCGAGAAAATGGACCCAGTTTCCAGATACATCGACCTCTTGGTGTTTTTAATGAAATGGTTGGGACTCTCCCAAATTTTTTTTGACAAAGAAAAAAAAGTTTATAAATTTTCGAAAAAATTTTCGGCCGTTACCACCGTGACGTCACCCCTGTTGGTGATGGCGATAATTTACAATTCTCACCACTTCTATTTTACTTGTGGCGCGGCTAATTTGGAGACAGCGAGTTCGCGATTAGTTTATTTGGTGTACATGTACAACCCACTGGTAAATTTGGTACTGGTGATGGTCGATTTCAAATTGAAACAAAACCGGGTCGTGGAGATTTTGAACGTTTTCAGGGCTCTCGGAGAAAATTTTAACATCCGACCTTCTTTCGATATAATAAGAAAATTAGTTGTTATTTCGGTGGTTTTGGTAATTTTTTTGCAACAAATTTTCTTCGTTTTTCCCATGGGTTTTTTTTGCGACGATGGCGAACTTAATTTCCACACAATTTTCTTGGCGATTTACAACAGTTACAGTCACGTTTTCCGACTTTTTTTCGATATTTTCTACGTTTCTTGTATTTTTTTGGTGGCGAGTCATTTTGCGGCGTTGCCGCGTCAGTATTACGACAATTTTTTGTTGAACAACGCTGAAGAAATGACGCGAATAATGGCTAAATATCAAACATTATGCGAAATCACTAGGGAGATCAACAAGAATTTTTCGACGCAACTGTTGTTTCTGATCGCCCTCTATTTCGGTTACTCGGTTATCGACGTTCATGGGGTTTACAGGACGGTTATGGGGGAGAAATCGAACATCATCGGCTTCAACGGCATCTACTACGCCGTCATGATGTACGGAAAGCTCTTCTACCTCATCTACTTTTCGCACCATTGCCGGATGCAGGTGAGAATTTTTTTTCTAAATAAGAGCAGAATCCACCCTTCATAAATTTTAGGAGCTTTTATTTACCCTATCAGATCTCGTAGGAGTTTCAGAAAATGTTACTGTTAGTAGAAGGAGATGAGGGCTTCTGGTCCAGCTTCTCCACCTCCCCTCACCACTTTTGTAGCGTTGCCTACTTAGTTTTGTTCAACTTACTATTTTTCATGTTCTAAACAACTTTAAACAACTTCTAAACAACTTTAAACAAAGCTGTTTAGAACATGTTTAACGTTTTTTAAGTAGGCAACGCTATAAAAGTAGTGGAGAAAGGAGGCGGAGCTAGGCTAGAAGCCCTCATCTCCTCCTACTGTTGATTTGATTTGTAGGCGGAAAAGGTGAAATTAACCGCAATGAAGGTGGCGACGGAAGCGAAACATCCCCGGATGAAGCGAGAGGTGGTTGATGCTCTCCCGTCCGAATTGCGTGAACCTCTTGATTGTTGCAGGTGAATTCGTTCGTGTTGCAGCTAAACCACGAGGAAGTTTCCATCAATGTTGCCGGCCTCTTCGTGTTAGATAACAAAATGATTTTTACCGCAAGTATCAATTGTTAGGTACAACCTGATTATTTGAAAATAAAACACTTAAATCGCTGGTTTGACTGATTTGGCAACATAGTAAGGCCTGGTAAGATCGAAGACACCGATCTTTACCGAACCGACCCGAACGCCGGCACTAAATGACTTATGCAGTCTACAATGTTGCCAAATCAGTCAAACCAGTGATTGAAGTGTTTCATTTTCAAATAATGTGAGTGTACGTCATCCAGAATAACCGTATTGATTCCAGATGATTGCCGCTTGTTCTGGATACACAGTTCTGACAATACAATTTGTTGATTGAAACCATAAATAATTAGGTAACGCAATTAATTCTAATAAATTAATTAGTAATTTATTTTGTTTTTCCTGACATTTCTTAAATCTTAATTAACTAGTGTTTTCTTGGACCAGTAACGTTAGTACGATTCCTAAAATTAACTTTTGAGGTTTCACAGAAAAACCAGACGAGTGACTCAACGTAACAACGACGATTATTTTTTTAGAATAAAATTCTGTTTTTGAAGACGCTGCAGGTAATTCCTATGGACGCATTACGTGATGTTTGTATATGTACATTGAATGATTTAGCTGGATTGTCCATAACATGTTGAGCTTGTTTACGTCGGCACGCCACGAACCAGAAAAATATCCAAGTCTCGTTATTTAGTAAAAAATCCCATTTTTTTTTAATTTATGATACAGTCCACTTTTGCTATAAAAAAATTCCTGGCGTTTCAATTAATGTCACACTGATTATTTTGAATAAAAAAATAATACGCCACTGCTTTTTCCAGAAACTAAAATTATTTTAGATGCTTCATTTTGTAATAAAAAAAATCTTTTTGCTTTTTTTTGTATCTTCAACTATTTTTTAGTAAAAAAATAAAAAACCATTATATATAAGTAAAAATAAAATACAAATTAATAACAATTTTGTAAAAAACAAATTAATTTAGTTTCGGACTTATTTAAAAAAAAACAAAAAAACTTTAATCAAAAATAATGCAAAAACGGTTCTATATTAATAAAAACTTCTTATACACATATTCAACCCCTTCAGTATTGTACATTATTTAATTATGAAACACCCTGTAGATTCAATATTCGATCAACATTGCGCCACATGTTCAACACTAAATTACATCGAATTTATTTTCATTATCGCGTCGGCAAACAAATTTACTTTATGCCACAATATTTCCTCACCAATGAAACGAAACAAAAAATCTGAGGTCTTCTCGAAAAAAGTGCGTCGTTTCCAAAAATGACCTTGGATTTTGAAATTTTGCCCCATCTACTACAATTCATAATAATCCTCCATCTATTTCTAGAGCAGTTGTTTTGACGAAAAACAAGACACGAGCGCAAGTTTTTTTTTTTTCGAAAACCACCTGCTTCGTTATAATTAAATAACTAATTGTCAAAAAAAAAAAAATTAAGTAACGTTCAAATTTTAGTGTTGCGTGAAAAGTGTGGTTGTTAATAATTATATCGCCACCATGACGATGTTAATAATAATGGAAGCACGTTGCAAGTTATTTTCGTGGGATTCCTGGCAAGCGCACTTTACGAGACGTTTAATCTTGAAGATCTGCGCTTATTGAGGCTTTTATTACGCTAATAAAGCAACAAGAACTGCTTGTCGCAAGGTCTTCGTTTCCGAAAATTAATTATTATTATTATTGTGGTTAATTAATTAAATTAACACGTTGGAATTTGGGGGCGGAACGCGGAAGAAGGTGGAAATATTGTTGCAACGAACGTCGCTTCCAGTTCGACGACCCATGCTGGGCGACGGCGACGACAGGTCGAAAATAAAACAGCTGAAAACGCGATCATCCGGGATGACCCGCGGGATCACTGATAATCATCGGGCATCGGGGAGGCGGCCGAGAAATCTAGATGATAGACTTACGCAACTGAAGACCAGTGACGTCAAGAAGAGTTCTACGTTTTTTTTTTTTCGGAACTGTCACGAAGAACAATGAGTAAAGAAGTATCTGAAGAAAAAAACTGGAGATAGAAAAAAAATGAGATTGACACAGAAATAGTGGGAAAGCAATAGAGAATCAAGGAAAGAGGTCCAGACGGCTGAGGAATAAGAGATAGAAGATAGAAGAAGTGACCAGAGACTAAGAAAAAAAAATAGAGAGCTTAAAATATAAAAACAAAGAATGCAATAGAAGAACTAGGAAAGAGATAGAAAGACCGGGAAAACAACAGAGAGATTGAAAAAAAATGCACCAAAACGAGAAAAAAAAATAGAATAATTTAATAGCCACAAAAAAACAGAAAAAAGTGAAAACCTACAAAATAGAGAAAAAATAAAAATGAGTAAAGGAGTATCTGAAGAAAAAAACTGGAGATAGAAAAAAAAATGAGATTGACACAGAAATAGTGGGAAAGCAATAGAGAATCAAGGAAAAAGGTCCAGACGGCTGAGGAATAAGAGATAGAAGATAGAAGAAGTGACCAGAGACTAAGAAAAAAAAATAGAGAGCTTAAAATATAAAAACAAAGAATGCAATAGAAGAACTAGGAAAGAGATAGAAAGACCGGGAAGACAACAGAGAGATTGAAAAAAAAATGCACCAAAACGAGAAAAAAAAAGAATAATTTAATAGCCAGAAAAAAACAGAAAAAAGTGAAAACCTACAAAATAGAGAAAAAATAAAAATGAGTAAAGGAGTATCTGAAGAAAAAAACTGGAGATAGAAAAAAAATGAGATTGACACAGAAATAGTGGGAAAGCAATAGAGAATCAAGGAAAAAGGTCCAGACGGCTGAGGAATAAGAGATAGAAGATAGAAGAAGTGACCAGAGACTAAGAAAAAAAAATAGAGAGCTTAAAATATAAAAACAACGAATGCAATAGAAGAACTAGGAAAGAGATAGAAAGACCGGGAAGATAACAGAGAGATTGAAAAAAAATGCACCAAAACGAGAAAAAAAAATAGAATAATTTAATAGCCAGAAAAAAAACAGAAAAAAGTGAAAACCTACAAAATAGAGAAAAAATAAAAATGAGTAAAGGAGTATCTGAAGAAAAAAACTGGAGATAGAAAAAAAATGAGATTGACACAGAAATAGTGGGACAGCAATAGAGAATCAAGGAAAGAGGTCCAGACGGCTGAGGAATAAGAGATAGAAGATAGAAGAAGTGACCAGAGACTAAGAAAAAAAAAATAGAGAGCTTAAAATATAAAAACAAAGAATGCAATAGGACTAGGAAAGAGATAGAAAGACCGGGAAGACAACAGAGAGACTGAAAAGAAATGCACTAAGACGAGAAAAAAAAATAGAATAATTTAATAACCAGAAAAAAACAGAAAAAAGTGAAAACCTACAAAATAGAAAAAAAATAAAAATGAGTAAAGGAGTATCTGAAGAAAAAAACTGGAGATAGAAAGAAATGAGATTGACACAGAAATAGTGGGAAAGCAATAGAGAATCAAGGAAAGAGGTCCAGACGGCTGAGGAATAAGAGATAGAAGATAGAAGAAGTGACCAGAGACTGAGAAAAGAAAATAGAGAGCTTAAAATACAAAAACTAAGAATGCAATAGAAGGACTAGGAAACAGATAGAAAGACCTGGAAGACAACAGAGAGACTGAAAGGAGATGCATTAAAACGAGGAAAAAAAATTGAAAAATTTAATAACCAGAAAAAAACAGAAAAAAGTAAAAACCTACAAAATAGAGAAAAAATAAAGATGAGTAAAGGAGTATCTGAAGAAAAAAACTGGAGATAGAAAAAAATGAGATTGACACAGAAATAGTGGGAAAGCAATAGAGAATCAAGGAAAGAGGTCCAGACCGCTGAGGAATAAGAGATAGAAGATAGAAAAAGTGACCAGAGACTAAGAAAAAAAAATAAAGAGCTTAAAATATAAAAACAAAAAATGCAATAGAAGAACTAGGAAAGAGATAGAAAGATCGGGAAAACAACAGAGAGACTGAAAAGAAATGCACTAAGACGAGAAAAAAAATAGAAAAATTTAATAACCAGAAAAAAACAGAGAAAGGTGAAAACTTGCAAAATAGAGCAAAAATAAAATTGAGTAAAAGAGTATCTAAAAAAAATAACTTAAAATAGAAAAAAAAATGAGATTGACACCGAAATAGTGGGAAAGTAATAGAGAATCAAGGAAAGAGGTCCAGACGGCTGAGGAATAAGATATAGAAGATAGAAGTAGTGACCAGAGACTAAGAAAAAAAAATAGAGAGCTTAAAACATAAAAACAAAAAATGCAATAGAAGAACTAGGAAAGAGATAGAAAGATCGGGAAAACAACAGAGAGACTGAATAGAAATGCACTAAGACGAGAAAAAAAATAGAAAAATTTAATAACCAGAAAAAAACAGAGAAAGGTGAAAACCTGCAAAATAGAGCAAAAATAAAATTGAGTAAAAGAGTATCTGAAAAAAAGAACTCAAAATAGAAAAAAAAATGAGATTGACACCGAAATAGTGGGAAAGTAATAAAGAATCAAGGAAAGAGGTCCAGACGGCTGAGGAAAAAGAGATAGAAACACTGAGAAGATGACAAAAAGAATGGGAAAGAGCAACCCACCAGAAGGAGGAAGGGGGGTGAGGAGTAAAGGGTGAAAGACTTGACCTAATTAGTGATTAATTTTTGGTGACTTTTCTCGGTCCACGATAACGCGAACGAAACGAGACACCTGTTGCAGGTTGTTGTAAAAGTTGGCACCATCACCAGGACGAGATTCTGAAAAACTAGTAACTGGGTGTCGAATTTCTCAGAGATCTAAAATAACGCAATTTTCCAAAAATTTTGCAAAATGTTGGCACCAAAATTTGAACTTTCGTTTCAGTTGATGATCTCGTCCAAACGACCACAATATTGTTTACACCTGCAAGATCTTTTAAATTTAGACGTCTTCCTTCGCCGAATCCACCATCTGCTTCTGATTTTAGGATCCGTGAAAGTCAAACGACCGCGCTACTCTCTCCAACAGAAAACTATTATAACGATTTTGATATCGAACGAGTTTTCCCGGCAATTAGACGACGCGAAAAAAAAAAGTTCTAAATTTACGACGACCCGACATATTTATAACCAATGCCACGGAGAATAGCGGTATTTTGGCCGGCTACTATACACAACAAAGACAATTTGCGTAAGTGAATGCACAAAACAATGTCGGGACGGGGGCAAAGCTCTATTTTTGAGACGGCGATCAAAAAGTCAACAGTTTCATAAGTCAAAATTTGTTCGTCCAAAAACTCATTCCATTTCACCAAAAAAAAAAGTTATAACCCTATTCAGCCAGAAGCCACGTGCGCTACTGGCGCTTCCACTAAATTTTAGAACTTTTTTTGAGAAACAATAGAAATTAAACTATTCACTAGATTTGTTTCCTTGCGACTTTTATTTATTACCGGACCTTAATTGAGATAATTAAGATGACCCTGAAACACCTAATTTTTTTAAACCGACATTTCTAAAAACAATGCATTTTGATATCAAAATATTAATGTAAAGGGTTGCAACCCTTGAGTGGCAAAATCAAGAGGGTCACATAACGTAGATCTATTACTATTTGTGCAAAATTACGTCATGCCAGTCAACTTATAGAAAAGTTTAGAAAAGTCGCTACCAAATGGGTAAAAATGGAGCTTCAACTGGCGCCATCTAGGGAAACGCTAGACGGTTGCTGAAGAGCGACATCTTACGTTAGATTTTTTCAACTTAATTGGAGCGTCAATAGAAGAAAGTTTTGATGTTGGGAACTTTGTAAAGGTAAAACTGAATTTTGGATAAATGCAACAGGTAAGTCACACTCAAGTGGGCAAGTTTATAAAAATTTGACTTGACATCTGCAAACTTTTTAGGGTTCAACAAAACTTTACCTTACCGTTGCCAATGTTTTTTTTTTTTTTTTGAAAAATTAGGTCGATTTTCGATCCAATTTAGATCATTTGCACCACTCGAAATACAATCCACGTTGGTTTATCCAACAAAAAAAAGTCACTGAACTGGCCTGTTTTTGGTTTAGACACTTTGATGTTAAATTAGTCAAAACAACGTCCCAATGACTCAAACTAAACAACGATCAATCAACGTTATGATGTTGGAGTCAGTTGTGATTTTTGGAAGCTCACGGGTTTATAAATCCATTGTCAGAAATAACGATGCTACGTCCTTACGATAATTTATATAATTCGAAAAAACTTGGAAGTTTAAAAATAAGCGAAATCGAGCGTATTTTTAGTGGAACCGGTGCGTGAACTTCAAATTTACGGACGGACAAGACACGAGACAAGAAAAGTGCATTTTGGAAATTTTCTAAATTAAAAAACTTTGATTCCGTCTTCACTTTCGTTGTTGCATTTCTCTTTTTTGGTTTAGGACCATTTATGTTTCATAACTAGGGCCAAGGAGCTAAATCACTGTTACTTGCCCAAGCTACCGAAAAAAAATTTTTTCCCCCAAAAAAAATCAAATCTAGATGCCCGAACTACCGAATAAAAATTGAAAAAAAAACCTTCAAAAAATTCAAATTTAGATCAAAAAAAAAATTTAGAGAGGCAAAAATTCTTAGTCGAATCGGTTTTCTAAAAAAAAAAAGTTTGGGGAAAAATGTTTACAAAAATAAATAAGTGAAACTTTGAACGACAGTAGTAGAAAGTGGGGGATGGGGTTAGGATGAAAAAATTGGGCTAACAAGAACTCACCACTTCATTGTGTTCTTTTGCTTCTGGGGCTGTAATTGAACCAAAGAGTCACGAAACTCACATAATTTTGGAAAAACACTGTCACAGGGTTGGCTTATTGTTAAGCGATCCGATGCCGGCGTGTCCGAAATTTTGTTTGACTTCACTTGTTGAAGCGCCGTCTCTAGTGCGAAAAGTCTATAGTTCGTTCATCTCCCACTAAAACTATTTTTAGCCGGCCAAACAGGCGAAATTCGCCATTTCGAAACACCCAAATTTCCACCACCCTCCGAAATTTCCCAAAACACTTCCGGGAAAACCCATCAAAATCCTCACTCCACCAGGAACAACAACAAAACTGTTTAACTCTCCCCCTTTTACTTCTGGTCCAGTTTCTAGTTTAGCTCCAAGTTTACACTTCCAACAGTTACTGAGCAATAAACTTTAGTTATAGTTACGAGCCGTTAAAAAATCGCCAAAAAATCCACCGTCGCATAAATCTCCTGCGCCCCAGTGACCCCGAGCCTTAATTTTTTCCTTTTTTTTTTTTCGTAAATTTTTTGCAGTAACTAGACCAGTCCCGAATTTAAATTGCATATAGCGACCCAGATTACCGAAATAAAACAATAACAAAAATTCCCTGTTCAGGGCCACGTGAATAATCGACACCTGGGGGACGAGACCGCAGCATCGACGAAGCGACGGGTGCGAGCGAGACGCCAGAGGGGATCACCTGCGAAATGGGTCAGCAGGTGATTTGGAACGACGCCAACCAGATGGCGGTGTATGTTGGGAAAAAAGGAATAAACGCCGCCGCCCCCGGGAGCCTTTCGGGAACGCTGACCCACTTGAACCAAACGACCCAATCAATTCGGGAATTACGTTCAATCTTATAAACAGTTCCAGTTGCACCGAAATAATTGACCGGCAATGGACGAAATACGAGAATTAACCCTTTTTGGAAAAAACAATTATTGACGAACTTTCTGCAACCCCCGATTAAAGTACCTTCAATTTTAAATAACAGCAACGTAACTATTAAAGTTTTGGTCCTCAAATATTTTCAAAAATTATCAAATTACGTCATAATTTTGAAAATATCAAATTTGCTTCAGTGTAATGAGCACAAAGGGTTAAAAATTAAAATTAATAAACTTGGTTGATAATAAGGCAATGTTGGAAAACTAAACACAAGAAAAGCTGGAAAATGGTTAAAAGGACCTTAATTAAAGCACTAATGACGTTTGAGGTCGATAATTCTGCATCTTAACTTATTACTTTCAAATTTCCCGCGCGCCTATAGAAACTTTTTGTTAAAACTAGGGCTATTAGCGCTTCGACGATTGGCACTACTGCCAGTTGACGTGATTATTTTGATTTTGTTTGTGAACCTCATGGCCGCCGAGGATCACGTGGAGGACCCGGGCCCCCCTTCGGGGCGCGCCCCCAAGCGAAAACTGCAAACCTCCGTTCTGGACAACTTCACCAAACTCACCAATCCTACGGAAAAAGTGCGCGTCAAAGCTGGCGTTGATCTCCTCCGCCACCTATCGACGACTCAAGATTCGGAAAAAGTGAGGTTATCTTTGCGGTTTTGCCCCAATTAACGTTAATTTCGTTTTCAGACCGGCGACGAGTTGAAATCGGCCGTCAGACGTCTCGTTCGTGGCGTTGGTTCTTCGAAAATTGAGGCGAGAACGGGTTTTTTCGCCGCTTTAGTCGCGTTACTTAACCTCAAAAATGTGACGGTTGACGAGATTTTCGAGGCTGTAGGCAAGGAGTTGACCAAAGGCGCCGCTAATAGCAAAAGCGTAAGTTTGGGGGGTTGTTGCGAGTATGTTTTTAATGCGTGGTTTTAGGAAAACGCCGATATTAGTTCAGGGCAAATCTTGGTGGCTGGGGCCGTACTTCGCTCGAACTTGTACGAAAGTTGTTCAGATGACGACAAGAAGAGGGTTTTGGAATTGTTGATTAACGCGGGAAAAGTGAGGACGTACCTGACTCTAGCTGCATACTCTTTCATTGTTGATTTGTATGAAAAGGTATTTTTTTTTTATTTAAATTTGAGAAATTACGCAAAAATTTTGTAGGTTACCTTGGAGGAGTTCACGCGCGTTATTTTCCCGGTTATCAAGCCGGAAATTGCCAAACCTTGGCCCGATCAGAACCTTGACAGCCTCTACCTTCTTCAAGAGACCAGCACAAAGCTTCCAGGTTCTATCAACCCGAAATTTCTCAAGAACATCTTGGGAACCGCCGAGATTTTCTGCGAAGAAACCCTACCGCAGTTATGCAACACCTTAACAGTAACTTCCGCAATTAATTATTTTTTTTTTAATTAATTAATAAAAAAACTTGCAGAGCGTCTCAAGAGTTACAGCCGTCAAACATCCAGTTTTCGACAGTTTCGTTAAAATCGTCGCCAATTCCGATCTAGTGGTAGCTTTCGTCAAAACGCTCGACAACCAACTAGTCAAGAACAATCGCAACAAATTTTTGGTCGCCACTCGCTTATTACAGGGAATTTTCGAGAACCTCCCAGACCCCTCGTTGTTGCCTCAACTCCTCACCCGAAATTACCTCCAACAAACCGTAACCACTTTCAAAACTGCTGTCGGTAAATTCAGAGATCCGGAATTTGAGAAATCCGTTCAAAAACTTTTCGATTCCCTCCTGACCGCTTTAAAATCCTCTAAGGTCAAATCGAAAACGGCCGTTAAAGTTCTCAAAACGTTGCTTTTCTACCCGGGAATTTTTATTTTCGAAAAAGTGACCAAAAGTAAATTGATACAGTCCATCACGGCGACTTTGAGTAAAGACGGGGTTAAAAAATTAGGGGAAGTTTACAAGGGGGTGGTGACCGCCGAAACTGAAAGGGTCGTCGCGGAGGGAAAAATTGAAAGTTGGTGGAATAGCGATCGCGTTTACGCCGCTCATTTGTTAGTTAAATTGTTGAATCATTCGGTGATGCAGGACGAGAATGAGTGGAAGGTCGACCAATTGAAGTTCCTGATGAAGCTGGGACTCCTCAAGGATCAAACAGGCAACGTGGGACAAGAATTAGCAGGTACAAATTTGGGAAAATTAAATGTGCCGCTCTATATGGCTAGTGATATGCATTATTTGCGCCGCACCCTTTAACCGCTTGAACTAATAATCACAAAAGTTTCGATTTTTGATTATAAATTGTGTGAATGTCAGTACTAGTAGACAAAAAAATTAAAAATTTTCTAATAACGGCCTTGGTAACAGAGTTATAATGTTGGCTCTTCTACCTTTCGATGGGGTTTTTTGAGGGCTTTTCGTAGATATGTAACACAACATAGTTACCAGAAATCTAAAATTAGGTTGCAATAGCACCTTTACTAGACCTCTAGTTTTGAAAGTTGCATAACTACGTTAAAAATAGAGCTAAAAACTTGATTTTTTTACTATTAGACGCGGTTTTATGTCAGCAATTCTAGGAAATATAGCAATAGGCAATAACACAAAAATCAAAATTTTTAAAATAAAAAAAGCGCCCTAACGGCCTTAGCAACAGAGTTACAATGTTAGCTTTTCTACCGTTTGATAGAGTTTTTCCAGTGCTTTTCGTAGATATGTAACACAACATAGTCACGAGCAAATATAAAGTTAAGTTGCAATGGCACTTTTACTAGACCCGCTAGTTTTGAAAGTTGTATAACTTTGTTGAAAATTGAGCTAGAAGCCTGATTTTTTCACTGTTAGACGGGGTTTTGCGTCTGCAATTTTAGGAAATATAGTAATGGGCTATAACACAGGCAATAACACAAAAATCAAAATTTTCAAAATAAAAAAAAACGTCCTAACGGCCTTAGCAATAGAGTTACGATGTTGGCTCTCTTACCGTTTGATAGTGTTTTTCCAGTGCTTTTCGTAGATATGTAACACGACATAGTCAGGAGGAAATCTAAAATCAGGTTGCATTAGCACTTTTACTAGACCCGCTAGTTTTGAAAGTTGCATAACTTTGTTGAAAATTAAGCTAGAAACCTGATTTTTTTACTGTTAAACGGGGTTTTACGTCAGCAATTCTAGGAAATAGAGTAATGGGCTATAACACAGGCAATAACACTAAAATCAGAATTTTCAAAATCAAAAAAACGCTCTAACGATCTTAGTAACAGAGTTACAATGTTGGCTTTTTTACCGTTTGATAGGGTTTTTCCAGTGCTTTTCGTCGATATGTAACACAACATAGTCAGGAGGAAATCTAAAATCAAGTTGCAGTAGCACTTTTACTAGACCCGCTAGTTTTGAAATTAGAATAACTTTGTTGAAAATTGAGCTAGAAACCTGATTTTTTCACTGTTAAACGGGATTTTACGTCGGCAATTCTAAGAAATATAGTAATGGGCTATAACACAAAAATCAGAATTTTCAAAATCAAAAAAACGCTCTAACGATCTTAGTAACAGAGTTACAATGTTGGCTTTTTTACCGTTTGATAGGGTTTTTCCAGTGCTTTTTGTCGATATGTAACACAACATAGTCAGGAGGAAATCTAAAATCAGGTTGCAGTAGCACTTTTACTAGACCCGCTAGTTTTGAAATTAGAATAACTTTGTTGAAAATTGAGCTAGAAACCTGATTTTTTCACTGTTAAACGGGATTTTACGTCGGCAATTCTAAGAAATATAGTAATGGGCTATAACACAAAAATCAGAATTTTCAAAATCAAAAAAACGCTCCAACGGCCTTAGCAACAGAGTTACAATGTTGGCTCTTTTACCGTTTGATAGGGTGTTTCCAGTGCTTTTCGTAGATATGTAACACGACATAGTCAGGAGGAAATATAAAATCAGGTTGCAATAGCACTTTTACTAGACCCGCTAGTTTTGAAAGTTGCATAACTTTGTTGAAAATTAAGCTAGAAACCTGTTTTTTTACTGTTAAACGGGGTTTTACGTCAGCAATTCTAGGAAATATAGTAATGGGCTATAACACAGGCAATAACACAAAAATCAGAATTTTCAAAATCAAAAAAGCGCCCTAACGGCCTTAGCAACAGAGTTACAATGTTGGCTTTTCTACCGTTTGATAGAGTTTTTCCAGTGCTTTTCGTAAATATGTAACACAACATAGTCACGAGGAAATATAAAATCAAGTTGCAGTAGCACTTTTCCTAGACCCGCTAGTTTTGAAAGTTGCATAACTTTGTTGAAAATTGAGCTAGAAACCTGATTTTTTCACTGTTAAACGGGATTTTACGTCGGCAATTCTAAGAAATATAGTAATGGGCTATAACACAAAAATCAGAATTTTCAAAATCAAAAAAACGCTCTAACGATCTTAGTAACAGAGTTACAATGTTGGCTTTTTTACCGTTTGATAGGGTTTTTCCAGTGCTTTTCATCGATATGTAACACAACATAGTCAGGAGGAAATCTAAAATCAGGTTGCAGTAGCACTTTTACTAGACCCGCTAGTTTTGAAATTAGAATAACTTTGTTGAAAATTGAGCTAGAAACCTGATTTTTTCACTGTTAAACGGGATTTTACGTCGGCAATTCTAAGAAATATAGTAATGGGCTATAACACAAAAATCAGAATTTTCAAAATCAAAAAAACGCTTCAACGACCTTAGTAACAGAGTTACAATGTTGGCTCTTTTACCGTTTGATAGGGTTTTCCCAGTGCTTTTCGTCGATATGTAACACGACATAGTCAGGAGGAAATCTAAAATCAGGTTGCAGTAGCACTTTTACTAGACCCGCTAGTTTTGAGAGTTGCATAACTTTGTTGAAAATTGAGCTAGAAACCTGATTTTTGTACTGTTAAACGGGGTTTTACGTCAGCAATTCTAGGAAATATAGTAATGGACTATAACACAAAAATCTGAATTTTCAAAATCAAAAAAACGCTTCAACGACCTTAGTAACAGAGTTACAATGTTGGCTCTTTTACCGTTTGATAGGGTTTTTCCAGTGCTTTTCGTCGATATGTAACACGACATAGTCAGGAGGAAATCTAAAATCAGGTTGCAGTAGCACTTTTACTAGACCCGCTAGTTTGGGGAGTTGCATAACTTTGTTGAAAATTGAGCTAGAAACCTGATTTTTGTACTGTTAAACGGGGTTTTACGTCAGCAATTTTAGGAAATATAGTAATGGGCTATAACACAAAAATCTGAATTTTCAAAATAAAAAAAAAATCTAAAAACGGCCTTACCAACAGAAAGTTGCATAATTTTAAAATTGAGCTAGAGACCTGATTTTTTTACTGATAGACGGGGTATGTGTTGCACATCAGTAGTAGTAGTAGTAGATGTGCGCTTTTTAGCCAGTCGTTTGAACTAACAATCAGTGGCGTTCATGGATGTTCGAAAGTCTATAATTGTGTTTCTTGATTGGAGGTTCTAATACAGGGATTGAGAGAACTTCTTGCTTGTTCCAGATGCGCTCAAGGGAACGTTCTATTCGTCCTTGGACTTGAAACTGTCAAAGCTGGAAGATTTGCGCGCGATTCTGTCCGAAGTTTTTCTCGATTTGGACGCGACCATCACCGAATCCAATCTAGAAACCGTCCTGAGACATCCGATAACCGCCGAAGAGTACTCGGTGTGGCGTCAGACCGTCGAGATGGCCTCGAAGATCCAACACAAGAAGAGCAAACGCGTTTTCCACACCCTCTTCCTTCATTTAGGCCTTCAACTGTTCAACACCAACCCCAAATTGGCGTCGGACTCGTTAAAAGAGCTCTTCAGTTGTTACGAGCGCGTCAAAAATTCGAAAGTTGAGGAAACTTCCGAAGATCCTCTCTGGATCGAAGTGGTCGTCGATTTGTTCCTCAACTTGTTGTCGCACAGTTCTCATTTGTTGCGTAACGTCATCAATTGCGTTTTCCCCCACCTCTGCAAGCACATGAACGCCACCGCCATCCACCAGATCTTGGCGGTGCTGGATCCGAAGAACGAATCGAATCCGTTGTCGCACCGGGACGAAAGCAGCGACGATTCCGGTTCGGATCCCGAATCGGGCGAAGAAAGCGAGGAAAGTGAAGAAAGCGACGACGAAGACATCGATGATACGTCGAACGACAAACTTCGGATGGCGCTCCATCGAGCGCTGGGCGCCGAAAATAGCGACGTCGAGAGCGTCGATTTGAACGATTTGGACGAGGCCGACGGCGAGAAACTCGACGAAGCTCTCGCGGAGGCCTTCAAACAGTTCAAACCGAACTCCGGGAAAAAGAGCAAAAAACAAAACAAGGACGACGAAACGTTGACGCATTTTCGGGTTCGCGTCCTGGATCTCGTCGAAATTTACCTAAACTCCAACCCTTCCATGCACTTAACCCTAGAAATTATGTTGCCGCTGTTGCAAACTTTCGAATTTAGTATCAGGGACGACCACCAGAGGCCGCTCCAGAACCGCGTCCAGTCCTGCCTGAAGAAGTTGGCTTCGCTAAAAAAATTCGACGATTTCGAGGGGGTCACCGAGACCGTCCTCGTGGAGCTGTTGCGGAGTTTGCTGGACAAAGGGACGAAGAACGCCATCCTCATCCAGGACATGGGGGATAAAATCGCGGAATGTTGCATTTTCGTCATCAATTGTTCCCAAATCATCAAATCGGGCGAAACCCCGAAAAAAAAGAAAATCAAAAAGAACCCGACGGCTCTGGTGATGCTCGATTGTTTAGAAAATTTCTTCGAAAAGCGCGAAAGTCTCATTCCGTACGTTCTCTTTAAGAACGTGTTGCAACTGAACTGGACCGGAATTTTGGTCCTCCTCCCTAAACTTTTCGATTTGGTTTGGTCGGAAAGTTCTCGGCCGTTCCGTCGCAATCAAGCCGTCGAGTTGCTGAAAATTTTCTTCCAAAACCACCGGTTCATCAACGGCCACGTTGCCGAAATGGCGATCGTCGAAGAGGACGTCGCGAAATTTCTCCAAACCTCTCTCGATTTTTTCCTCAATTCCAGCGAGAACCTCAAGGCGAAACGGGTGCGCGAACGGTTCCTCGCCAGTCTCTTCGGGTTGTTGAGGACGATTAAAGCGAGTCCCAACCCTCTCGAGTGGGGTGGTTGGCCGGAAATGGCGGAGGCGATTCGGGAAACTCGTTCGCACTTGACTGTCGGTCAAGACACCAAGAGCGCTTTCAACAAATTGTGTGGAGTCTTGAACGTTTCGAATAAAGTCGAAATGAAGGCGGTGACTGTTAAATTGAATAATTTGACGGGTGACGACGAGGAGGATGGTGACGGTAAAGAGAAGACAAAGAAGAAGCATAAAAATAACAAAGATACTTTGAGGATGAAAAAGGCGTCGAAAGAGTTGAGGTTAGCGAGTTTGTCGGAAGGGTTCGAAAGAGCCAAGAGGAAGAGGACGGCGGAAAATGGGGAAAGTAGCAAGAAGATTAAAACTTAATTGTTATTTTAATTGTTTACTAATTTAAGCAATAAAGATATAGTTTTGTAAGTTGAGACTTGACTTGCATTCAAACCACTATCTTTTGCATTCAAACCATCCCTTTGATAGTTTAGTCAAAAACCAGTTACAAGTCTTCTTTACAATTATTCTGGATCATTGTGGCTTTACTGACGTGAAAATTGCGAAAGTTTTCCAACACATCAGCTGTGGAGGACGTCCGTTTTTTGATTGGACCGAAAGATTTTTTTCAAGCTTCTAGACGAGTCGATTTTTTTCTAACGTCAATTGTGGGTGTTGCAAACAAAAAATAGAGATTTTCTTCGGTTGTTTGGATGGCGGTAACAGAATTTGAAAAAAAAGGTTTTGATAGAATTACAGTAATTATTGTGCGCGTCAAAACAACTATAGTACGTTTTTATATTTGCGAATTTTAGTGACAAAAAAATCTACAATTTTGGAAATTTCTTTACAGCGGGCGCCCAGATAACGGCTCCACTGGCATGAAAGTTGTCAAAATTTTTCCACACATCCAAACTATGGAGTCTTTTCTTTGATTGCACGGAAGGATTTTTTCCAAACTTCTAGATGAACCAATTTTTTTCAAACGTCAATTGCGGGCGTCACAAGCAAAACATAGAAATTTCCACCGGTTGTATCATTGATAATGTTGTTTAGATGACGGTAACAAAACTTGAAGCGAAACTATACGGTAGAACTGCAGTAATTATGGCGCGCGTGAAGACAACTATCGTAACTCTTTGTTTCTGTAATGTCAGTTGTGGGCTCGACTACGTCTTGACATCGTTACCGTAAGGAAACACGCTTTCTAGCTCTAGTGGCAATGAAAATCGTCGAACGAGCTAATCACGTAATTCCTTCAGTCATATCATGACAGTTACCAGTTACGTTACTTAATGGTCGCGCAACTTGCAGAATAGGACACAAATTTCCTGCGACGCCTCTCGGCGTTGTTCCATGAACATGAACGTTGTTTCTTAATTGTTTTTCTCAGTAGTTCCGTTGGCAAATTTGCATGGAGCGTAAAGCGTTTCAAGGAGAACCTACATACAGGGTGATCCACGAAGAAACTGTCAACCGACGAAGGCAGGAGAACAACAGAAACGACACAAGAAGAAGGTCCACGAAAGAAACAGTCAACTGACGAGGCAGGAAGAACCGAAGACTGGAAGAAGAGAACAATCATAATACAGGGTGGTTCCCGAAGACGCGACCAAAAGAGGAGGAAAAACTAAAATTTTGCAGGAGGTTTCGACCCTTCTTCCCTTACATCACCGTTACTCAAATTTTGTTTAGGGTGGTGGTAGTTAGGAAGTATTGTTGATTATGCAAATTTTTTACAGGAAGGAGACTAACCCGCAGGAGGAACTTTGGCTAACGAAATTTTCCTTTGGTTGGAAGGATTCCGGCGGATTGGCCCGGGGCTTGGGGGGCACCGGTTCAAGTTCGACACCTAATTTTTTGGTCCAATAAACCAGTCCGGTGACCGGATCGAGTTGTCCACCCCATGTCAACCGGTCACCTCCTACGCTAATCACGCGACAATCGGTGGCAAGGTCGGAGGATTCCGGGAAAAACGTCCAAACTTCAACTTTTACTCGACCACTAATTAATTATTGATTAGATAACGTCGCTTAAAGGTCGAAAAGTAGAAACTAACACTAATTAACTAATAACATTAAAAGTAGTTAATAATAATAATAATAATAACGGACGAGGAGGTGCACTAGAAAAGCGGTAGCGAATAGTCAATCGCTTCACTTTCTATTCAGAATCTTTAACAACAACTGGAATATTTCTAGTTGCTAAATTCGTAACGTTTACATAACGAGTTGTCACTGTTTACGCGATGGTTCGGTTTATTACCGACCACATGAACGCAATTATCCACTGCAACACTAAATTTTTGACTGACTGGTAATTAAATGTTATTGTTGGGCAACTTCCAGGTTGCAACGATGAATCAGGGGATTGTCGACACGACGTCCATATTGGGGCGCAAATGTCACGAAAACTTTACAAACGAGGTCTAGTTCTAAATTTGGTCAATGCCAACGAATGCAGTTTTGCTGCGAACGAGGCACGTGGATTTGGTAACGGCCAAACCAAAGACCTGAATGCCAGCGCCCAACCCGACTCTACGCCCATGATTTTCTACCGAGATTCGTGAAAACTTTACCATATTTTTACAGCTTGTAAATGTTGATTAGAGTAATTAATTAATTAATTTAAAAAAAATTGTAAAGTGCCTAGAACATATTCAAAGTAACTAAAAACCTGGAAGTGTGCAGTAGGGTCTTTAATTTAAAAAAAAAAAATGTAGAGTGCCTAGAACATATTCAAATTAACTAAAGACTTGGAAGTGTGGAGTAGAGTAATTAATTAATTTAAAAAAAAAATTGTAAAGTGCCTAAAACATATTCAAATTAACTAAAGACTTGGAAGTGTAGAGTAGAGTAATTAATTAATTAAGTTAAAAAAAATTGTAAAGTGCCTAGAACATATTCAAATTAACTAAAGACTTGGAAGTGTGGAGTAGAGTAATTAATTAATTTAAAAGAAGTTGTAAAGTGTCTAGAACATATTCAAATTAACTAAAGACTTGGAAGTGTGGAGTAGAGTAATCAATTAATTAATTAAAAAAAAATTGTAAAGTGCCTAGAACATATTCAAATTAACTAAAGACTTGGAAGTGTGGAGTAGAGTAATTAATTAATTTAAAGAAAAAATGTAAAGTGCCTAGAACATATTCGAATTAACTAAAGACTTGGAAGTGTGGAGTAGAGTAATTAATTAGTTAATTTAAAAAAATTGTAGTGCCTAGAACATATTCAAATTAACTAGAGACTTGGAAGTGTAGAGTAGAGTAATTAATTAATTAATTTTAAAAAAATTGTAAAGTGCTTAGAACATATTCAAACTAACTAAAGACTTGAAAGTGTGGAGTAGAGTAAATAATCAATTTAAAAAAAAATTGTAAAGTGCCTACAACATATTCAAATTAACTAAAGACTTGGAAGTGTGGAGTAGAGTAATCAATTAATTAATTAAAAAAAATTGTAAAGTGCCTAGAACATATTCAAATTAACTAAAGACTTGGTAGTGTGGAGTGGAGTAATTAATTAATTTAAAAAAAAATTTAAAGTGCCTAGAACATATTCGAATTAACTAAAGACTTGGAAGTGTGGAGTAGAGTAATTAATTAGTTAATTTAAAAAAATTGTAAAGTGCCTATAACATATTCTAACTAACTAGAAACTTGGAAGTGTAGAGTAGAGTAATTAATTAATTAATTAATTTAATTAAATTGTGTGGTGCCTATAACATATTCAAATTAACTAAAGGCTTGCAAGTGTAGATTAGAGTAATTAATTAATTAATTTAAAAAAATATTTGTAAAGTGCCTAGAACATATTTAAACTAACTAGAGACTTGGAAGTGTGAAGTAGAGTAATTAATTTAAAAAAAAATTGTAAAGTGCCTACAAATTATTCAAACCAACTAGAGAGAACTAACGAAGTGAAATATTTTTAAAAGTTTGTAATTATTTTTTTTTTGTTCATTTTTTTATGTTTCCCCAAGACCAGTTCTTGACCGTTTTAGCCCTTGTCGTTTGTTCGTTTTTATTTATTTATTTTTCTAATTTTTTTCCAGTCATCAATATTTGGCTATTCTGGCCCTTGTCGTTCACTTTCGTTTGGTTGCCACGCTTGGTCGATCTCGAACGGTTTTGAGGCGTTGAACGAGGAAATCGCAATACCTTTCGTTACATCCGCCAACCTCGTAAAATTGCGACAAAAACAACAAAACAATCGTAACTCGAAAAAAAGAATTAAGACCACTTGTTAACAATTGTGAGTCAATAAGTTTCTTTGCTTTAGCTCCTTGCTGGTTTTCAAAAAAAAAAAAAAAAGTTGTCGACCTGGAAGTGAAACTCGGGAATGATAATAATTGCAAACAATGTCAAGATTAAAAGGTGGCGTCGTGAAAGTCGGGACGTTACTGATTCGTCGAAACAAGACCTGGTGTGGGTGGTATCGGCTCGAAAGTCTCTCTCGATTTTGGTTCTGTCGCTAATTTAGGCCACAGTTGCATGTGGAGGAAAAAAATTGGACACTACATTGTGACTCATCGCCCGTTCTTTCGCCATCACCAAGTAATAACTCAATTCGAGTCTCGAGTCGACTTTTACCTCTACGTCGGGATCGCTCTAATTTCAATGTTGTAGCAAAATCAACAACATGAGTCACGGAAGTCGTCGCCAAATTAATGTGAGAGGAGTTTCACGGAAATTGTGTGTGCGCTTTATAGAATAAACGATGTCGTGCAGAAATTAAACGAGTCGTTCCAGTTAACGGGGCAATTAAGGACGACGATTCGAGACTTTTGCCAGTCAAGACCCCAAACGCCAAATTTATAACATTAGAAACAAACACTTTTTTCCTAGATCGTAGTTAGGATTTGGAAAAAGTTCTGGCGTTTCTGGGCCACCCTGTATACCTAGCTGCCATAAATCCATGGATGGCAATTTAATAATTCCGTAAAAATTGCAATCCACATTACCAAAAATATCAGGATACCAACTGTCGCAACATTTGATAACGTTGTTACTACTACTGTGCCAAAATTGACAAAGGTTTCTGGTTCACTATGTATAATTGCTGAAAATTTTATGCAATTCCAGCTAGTGTTGCCCAAAACATTAGTAAGACAGTTGATGAAGTGGTTACCAATCTACAAACTTAACTAGGACACTGTGTATAAAATCGTATATTGTATATAGACTGTCCCAATAAAAGTAACTTAGTTAGAGTTTATTTTAATGTCACCCTATAGGTATATATCAATTATTTTAAAAACATTTAATAAAGCTGTCATTAATCTACAATTACAACTAAAACACAGTGTATAATATACAGGGGGCCTGGAAAGTATGCTAGACTCGACACAGATTCTACATGGGGTGGTAAAGTCAAATACATACATAAGGAAGGTTGAGATATAACAACTGAAGCGTCAAGCCAATTGACCGAAAATCTACATTATTTTCAGTTTTTTTCTAATGTTCCAACCTTTCTTAGAGACCTTCTTCGTTTGTTAACAATGACTTTTTTTGGAAGCTGGAAGGCCACTTGGCGAAGAGCAAATTGTGATGGTGAAGGTTTTCGAAAATTTTATCAGGATCATTTCTATCGGTTGCAATTTAAAAAAAAAATTGTCAAATCGAAAGAACCTCCTTACGTGTTACGAAACAATAGTTCAACAAAGCTCAAAAGACATTGAGTCTCTTAAAATATAAATTTTTTTTACCAGATGAGTCTTTTAAAAATGTGTTTGGATTTGAAAAAACTTTTTCTGTATGTAGGACCAAAATCAAATTTTTTTTTAGTCTACTGAGCTTAATAAAGACGACTAACCCTATAAGGAGTTTCTTAAAATGAAAGACTTTTTGACTACTCACTTTCAAACAGAAACTTGATGCTTGAATAACTCTATTAATGTAGATGACCTTCATTATATTATTTTAAAAATAGGCCAAATTTTACATAAGTCTTTTAAAGATGAACTTTCGTTAACTACTTAGGTTGTAAAAGGACTTAGCTCTAGATAGGAATTTTTAAGCAACAATTTTCTGCATTAAGTTCAAAAATGACAAGCAAATTGAGTCTCTTAAAATATAAATTTTTTCAGATTTTTGATGAGTCTTTTAAAATAGGCTTTAAAGTTTTAAAAAAGAGTTAAGACACTGTAATTATTGTAAAATCCTAATCATCAATTTTTTTGTCTATTGATCCATTAATTTTTAAAAGACTTTTAACTCCAGATTGAGTCTCTTAAAATGGGTGACTTGGGAAGATCTTTAAACAGAAAGTTGATTCTAAAAGTACTCTGGTAACGTCCGTGGCTTTCTTATTATTTTATTGCCAAAATAGTTTAGATTGTAGATGAGTCTTTTAAAATTGGACTTTTGTTAGCTATTTAGGTAGACAAGAGACTTTGCTAAAGATATCGATTTTTAAAGCAACAATTTTTTAGGCTTGGGAAAGACATCCAAAATAAGTTTCTTAAAATATAAACAGTTTCAGATTCTAGACGAGTCTCTTAAATTAAGACTTTAAATTTTTAAAAAGACTTGCACTGTAATTTTAAGATATAAATTATTAAGTTTTTTTGGTCTACTGAGTTTGAGAAAGATATCTAACTCTAGATATCATTTCTTTGCAAAAATTAGACCAGATTCTAGAAGAGTCTTTTAAAACTGGGCTTTTGTCAACTATTTAGGTTAAAAAAGGCTTGGTTGTGGATGAGAATTTTAAAGCAGTAATTTTTTAGGGTGTTAAGTCAAAATATGAAACTTTAAGTTCTAGATGAGTCTTTCAAACTAAGACTTACAGTTAAAAAAAACCCGACTGTAATTGAGACTTCTTATTGATCTAAATTTTAAAAACATTTAATAAAGCGGTCATTAATCTACAATTACAACTGAAACACAGTGTATAATATACAGGGGGCCTGGAGAGTATGCTAGACACGACACATATTCTAAATGGGGTGGTAAAGTCAAATACATACATAAGGAAGGTTGAGATATAACAACTGAAGCGTCAAGCCAATTGACCGAAAATCTACATTATTTTCAGTTTTTTTCTAATGTTCCAACCTTTCTTAGAGACCTTCTTCGTTTGTTAACAATTACTTTTTTTTGGAAGCTGGAAAGGCCACTTGGCGAAGAGCAAATTGTGATGGTGAAGGTTTTCGAAAATTGCATCAGGATCATTTCTATCGGTTGCAATTTAAAAAAAAAAAATTTGTCAAATCGAAAGAACCTCCTTACGTGTTACGAAACAATAGTTGCAACAATTAACAAAAAATCGAAGTTATTGACCCCTCGCAGTTTCACTTACATCACACCGTCTTCCTGCAACCGAATTTCGGCCAGTAATACCAAAACCGCTTCTTCTAACGCATAATTGGCGCACCTAATTAAACATTTCGTTACGTAATTACGAGCCATCATCAACACGTAGCCACATACAAAATTCAACGAATTATTTTGGTGATTTCACCAATTATGTAAAGAAGAGATTTCGGAAATTCCGGATTGCGTCCTATTTTTACCAGATCTCCCCCTAGAGTGGCCTTAATTAGGTGTCGCAGCCCACTTGTGCAAGACAGGAGACAGGGCCGGCCCTGATTGTCAATTTTTTTTAATGGCGACGTGGAAACTTGCAACAATAGCGATAATTGGCCGGCGTTGCGAAACGTGGTAATGACCCAGTTGGGGGGTCGCCAAATTTTTTTTTAAAAATTTTAAAATTTTTTTCTGGTGGTGGCGGTGGTTAGGGGCTAATCGCGGTAAAAGTTGGAATGAGTGGAAAAAAATCGACGTCGACCATCACCATCACGTTACGGTTCCACCTCCACGACCAAAAGCTATATAACGGCGTCGAAGGCCCCTCATAGCCAGTTGGACCAAACACCAGGCCGAAGTCGAGTTAGCACCATCAAACTTCCTCAGCCACAATGAAAGTGTTTGTTGTGATTGCCGTTTGTTTGGCTGTTGGCCTCGCCGCCGACGACAAGAAGGAAGAAGAAAGACCCAAGACCTTCAAACGACTCATCCCCGCCGACGTTTTGAGAGGTAAATTTTTATTTTCCAATTTTCAACGAGAAATTGTTGCGACCCACTTTTTCGCTTTCTCTTCCTGTGTTGGTGCGATTTTGGAGGCCGCTCCCCTGAGCGGTTTTTAGCCTTCGGGTTGTGCAAAACCGCTTCTCTTGTCCCCGAAGAGAGTGACTTTTTCACTTTTACCAACCGATACCGGTTTCCACGCCCGATTTGCGGCCCTCATACTCTCGTTTTTAATGTCAGGGGGGCACCGAAGAAGTGGAGAACCACTTGCCGCTCACCGTGGCGTGTGCAGATTTTATTGTCCATCTGGGTCGGGTTTTTTGCGGTCTAGTTGGCGCGCACCGGCAACAATAAACTTTTTAGACACGGTCGCTTCTTCAGCGGATGTGGAGCTGCAACAAAGGTGAATGACAATGGGAGAGTTTTTGACCCCCGATGAACCAGTTTTGGAGGTGCCCTTGTTGCTCAGTTGGCAAAATTTTTGACAACAAGTCCTCAACAATTTATTAAAAAATTGGAAACTTATTGTTTCACCTTTTTGTCGCTATTGTTCTCATTTTTATTGTTCTCATTTTCACATTCTCTTTTGACATTCTGTTTCACCTCGGACTCGTTACGTGTTTCCTAGTTTTTTTCCACCATTGTCTTTGGCTACATTTTTCTTATTGCTTCTACGTGTCTTCGTGTTCATCCTCATTACCTTGTTCTTTTCTCTTTTCGCGCCTTTTTCGTGCCTCCTATCCTTAACGTTTCGTTAATCCTTGGCAGCGTAAGGAGCGCACACATTATGATCTCACAACAGCCGGAAGTGCTAAATCCTCGCCGCTTTCGTATGATAATTTTTGCCAAACAAAGCCGAATGACGTCACGTCGGCCGGTCCGGCATCTTGATTATTAACAGTCAAAACGGGGGCGACCTTTCCTCTCCGTGCACTCACCTTGGGAACTGTTAACCAAAAAACCGCTACAATAACAAGACATTAATTACAGTCACGAGCAGAAACAGCGGTTTTACCCCCCAAAGTTTCCCCCCACGTTGACAAGCTCGCCAAAAGAATTTTTTTTTCAACATTTTTATTAAAAAAAATAATTTAATTTTGCAGACTTCCCCGGAATGTGCTTTGCCAGCACTAGGTGCGCCACTGTGGAGCCGGGCAAAACTTGGGAACTTCATCCCTTCTGCGGCCGCTCCACTTGCGTGGTGTCGGAGGACAAACCTCCACGTCTTCTCGAGCTGGTCGAAGATTGCGGACCTCTCCCCTTGGCCAACCCCAAGTGCAAACTCGACGAAGGTAAACCAAAACGAAACTAAATCCGCGATGATCACCGCCATTTTTTTTTTCAGATAAAACCAACAAGACCGCCCCCTTCCCCGGCTGTTGCCCCATCTTCAAGTGCGAGGAAGGCGCCAAGTTGGAGTACCCCGAAATTCCGACAGTGGCGCCCGTTCCCGAGGACGCTGCTTCCACCACACCTAAAGCTTAATCTCGTCGAATTCTTCACACGTTTCCTTTCCTTCTCCCCTTCCACCCTCTACACGTCTGTTGCGTCTCTATGTTTTTTTAATCTTTTTTTTCATAGCGTTCCAAAATGTTTATAGCCAGACGACTATAATCTCTATCTTTATGTGATACGTTTTTTTTTGATTGTTTTTTTTCGGCTCATACACAAGTTTTTTCCTAATAATTTTTTTCTATTAAGTAATTTTTGTATAGTGATTCGGAAATAAATTAATTTATTCAAAAAAATTTTTTTACAATCTTTTGTTGCCATCCAAACAACGGCAGCAACTTTATTTTGGAGAAAGGTTGCGATTTGACAACTGAAACGTCAAAAAAAGTGAAAAAAATGAAGGTTGCGATGCAATAGCCGAAACTAAAAAGTGTCTCTTATAATTTTATCTAGAATCCAACTTACTACCTAGATAAGATAAGTAGATAACGTTTGATTGACAGTTTAACAGTGTCGTCGATCTTCGGACGCAGCTTCCGAATTGCCGGATATAAATCTATTGTAGTAACGGAGATACGCGTCAAACTTTTGAGGCTTTTTACCAATTAATTAGCAACTTCTGTACAATGCTCTCTAGAGATGAGCAGCGACCTCTGGTGGGCAAACCGCAAAAGTAGCGGCTCTAAGTAAGCCCCCCCCGGTGGAGGGGTTGTCCACGTGCGCCCTCAAGATCTCTTCTGTGTCGATGACAGTAACGACAGTAACTGAAAGTGTTGTGGTTCCTAAACTTCTGCAATTTTTATTAACAACAAATTATTAACTGGTAAGTAGGGGTTGCTGACGTCACAAACCCTTAAGGGCGCAAGTTGAATAGTTGTGAAGGTTGAAGACGCGAAAAAGTTCTTTACACGTGCATTAATTAATAGTTGTAGAACGCGCGTGTATATTTGGTTGCATACCTTATTACACGTAATATGCAAAAAAGAAGTTTGTGAAAGGAGAATCATAAAACTGTGACCCCATACTTTTTCTTTATTCGTTAGTCCAGTTTCCCAACCATCTCTTTTGCTACAGGTTCTTTTCTTTTCCCAATTCCTTCTTTTTATATTAGTCCATAATTTTTCTTTCTTATTGTTACGATTAAATTTGAACATCCAAAAGTTTGTTTAGGGGCTTCCTCGGTTGCACAAAGAATCATTGGTTGTCTATGCACTTTTCAACAGCTACATGTTGTTTTCTATAATCCAATTCCTTCTTTTTATTCTTCACCTGTGTTCTAATGTTTCCATAATTTTTTTTTCTTATTGTTACGATTAAGTTGGAACATCCAAAAGTTTGTTTGGGTCCTTCCTTGGTTGCACAAAGAATCATTGGTTGTCTATGCACTTTTCAACAGCTACATGTTGTTTTCTATAATAAAATTCCTTCTTTTTATTCTTCAGCTTTGTTCTAATGTTTCCATAATTTTTCTTTCTTATTGTTACGATTAAGTTGGAACATCCAAAAGTTTGTTTGGGTCCTTCCTCGGTTGCACAAAGAATCATTGGTTGTCTATGCCCTTTACAACAGCTACATGTTGTTTTCTTTAATCTTAAATTTTGTTTTTTTATTCTTCAATTTTTTTCGTGTCTTGAGATGTTAAGTGGTAAATTTTTCTTATTTCCAAGAAACTCCTAACGATTCGGCTAAACCTGAAAGGTCAAAGGTGGCGCGCGGTTGGTTGCCTATCTTCCGCTATTTTTTTTTCGTTCCTTTTTGTCGGCGGCGTCGCGCCGCCCGGGCGAGGGTGTCGGTTCGGTGGCGCTTGCGTCGCTCTCGCCCCCGTGAAAATACCGACGCCAACAAAGGCCGCTTCCATCCTCGTCGTTCCGCCATGATTCATCGTCGGTTCTTCCACCGAAACGCTTCGTTTCTCTGTCGCTCTCGTCGAGTCAAACGGCGCCGGTTGGTGCTCGAACGACGCTCCGACCACCGTCGTCTTTAGTAGGCGATCCGATGCAGTGCGCGACCGACGTCGCCGTCGACATGGTAACTTGATTTTGTTCCAAGACAGAAAAAAAAAACGGTTTTTTCCTCTAAAAGAAAAGTGGTGGTTTTGGACGTCGCGACGCTAATTGACGAAATAGACGGTGATCGGTTGTGGTGAAATTTGGAAAATTCGAAACGAAAAAGTCGAGGAAATTTGCAGGTCAGTGATTGTGAAAAGTTTTGTTTTGTTGACTTTGAACAATAATTGTTTTGCATAATTGGCGATTTACATGCAAATTGGGCGAAATTTAACTGGGTTGCGGGACATTGTCGGGCTTCGTTAGTGCTAACCTGGTTTCGACGACACCGTCACAGTCTGAGGGTAAAATTAATTTTTTTCGGCCACACCATTATTAATTTTTAAAAATTATATTCTTTGTTACACATAGCGACATGAACCGGAAACGTTTCAATGACGGACGACTCACTAACGTGAACGTTATCTATTTTCTTATCAACGAATTCGAAGGATTTCGTTGCTGGAAGGGCAAACGTCGAATTCGTAATAGTTTCGATTACGTCAAGGCAAGAAAGTGAATGAATAAATGTAAACTATTTTTGTTGAGAAATTCGGTTTTAATTAATTTCGAAGCTTGTTTAACGAGTTGACCGTTCGATGTTTGTCAATCAAGCGTTCGGGTTTTGTGCAACTGACGATTTGGAGAATTTCCAATTACTTTTTTTTTTTTGATTTGACAGCGACAATGTTAAGTCAACACAAATCGACGTTTTTGGCAACTGGCAACAATTGTCGAAAAATAACGTTTGTCGGTCAGTGAAAACAAATTTTTTGAAACGTTATCAAAATTTTTTATTACGAGGTTGCGCCCATAATTATTTTTTTAAGAATTACTAAAATAGTTGAAAAAATTAGCACAATTTTTTCTAAAATTAAAAAAAAATTGGTCACCTGTCTCAGTTCCTTAAGTCCTAATTTCAATAAGAGACTCACTTCTTAAACAGTAATTTTTCTATTTGGTAGGGTGAGTCTCTCAAACCACGTTTTCTGTTAGCTGTTAAGGTTCTAGATGGAGCTTTTAAAGTAATTTTTTTTTAATATTTTAAGCTCGAAAAACATTGAGTCTCTGAAAATATAAAATTTCTTTGCTAGATGAGTCTTTTAAAAAAGTGCTTGGATTTGAAAAAACTTTCTGTGTGTAGGACCAAGATCAAATTTTCGTTAGTCTAATGAGCTTGATAAAGACGACCAATCCTAGATGGAGTCTCTTAAAATGAGAGACTTTTTGACTACTCACTTTCAAACCAAAACTTGATGCTTGAATAACTTTATTAATGTAGATGACCTTCATCATATTTCAAAAATAAGCCAAATTCTACATAAGTCTTTTAAAGATGAACTTTCGTTAACTACTTAGGTTGTAAAAGGACTTAGCTCTAGATAGAAATTTTTATGCAACAATTTTCTGAAGCATTAAGTTTAAAAATGATAAGCAGATTGAGCCTCTTAAAATATAAAATTTTTCATATTTTTGATGAGTCTTTTAAAATAGGCTTTAAAGTTTTAAAAAAAAATTTAGATACTGTAATTGTAAAATTCAAGTCATCAATTTTTTGTCTATTGAATTCAAAAAGAACTAGATAGAGTTTCTTAAAATCGAGACTTATTGACTGTTGAGTTTAAAACAGAGATCAAAAGACATTGAGTCTCTTAAAATGTAAAATTTCTTTGCCAGATGAGTCTTTTAAAAAAGTGCTTGGATTTGAAAAAACTTTTTCTGTATGTAGGACCGAAATCAAATTTTTTTTAGTCTACTGAGCTTAATAAAGACGACTAACCCTATAAGGAGTCTCTTAAAATGAGAGACTTTTTGACTACTCACTTTCAAACAGAAATTTGATGCTTGAATAACTCTATTAATGTAGTTGACCTTCATCATATTATTTCAAAAATAGGCCAAATTCTACATAAGTCCTTTAAAGATGAACTTTCGTTAACTACTTAAGTTGTAAAAGGACTTAGTTCTAGATAGGAATTTTTAAGCAACAATTTTCTGCATTAAGTTCAAAAATGACAAGCAAATTGAGTCTCTTAAAATATAAAACTTTTCAGATTTTTGATGAGTTTTTTAAAATAGGCTTTAAAATTTTAAAAAAGAGTTAAGACACTGTAATTATTGTAAAATCCTAATCATCAATTTTTTTGTCTATTGATCCATTAATTTTTAAAAGACTTTTAACTCCAGATTGAGTCTCTTAAAATGGGTGACTTGGGAAGATCTTTAAACAGAAAGTTGATTCTAAAAGTACTCTGGTAACGTCCGTGGCTTTCTTATTATTTTATTGCCAAAATAGTTTAGATTGTAGATGAGTCTTTTAAAATTGGACTTTTGTTAGCTATTTGGGGAGGCAATAGACTTTGCTAAAGATAAGGATTTTTAAAGCAATTTTTTAGGCTTGGGAAAGACATCCAAAATAAGTTTCTTAAAATATAAACAGTTTCAGATTCTAGACGAGTCTCTTAAATTAAGACTTTAAATTTTTAAAAAGACTTGCACTGTAATTTTAAGATATAAATTATTAAGTTTTTTTGGTCTACTGAGTTTGAAAAAGATATCCAACTCTAGATATCATTTCTTTGCAAAAATTAGGCCAGATTCTAGAAGAGTCTTTTAAAACTGGGCTTTTGTCAACTATTTAGGTTAAAAGAGGCTTGGTTGTGGATGAGAATTTTAAAGCAGTAATTTTTTAGGGTGTTAAGTCAAAATATGAAACTTCAAGTTCTAGATGAGTCTTTCAAACTAAGACTTACAGTTAAAAAAAACTCGACTGTAATTGAGACTTCTTATTGATCTAAATTTTTGATCTTTAATGATCAAAACGACATCCAACTTTAAAATAGAGTCTCTTAAATTGCAGATTTAAAAAAATGGCCAAAATTTTAGATGAGTTCCTGGAAACCGAAGAAGTTAAAAATTTTGAAATTATGAAACTTTTGTGATGTCACAGAGCGTTGCAAATTGCAAGGTAAACAGTTCTGGAAATTAACAATTATTCAAAAATATTTTATGAATTATTCCAAGGTGAAGTTGTGGTTGGAAAATTTCCTGCGCCTCTTTTCTGCGATTTCCTCCTCCTGATTGTTGGATGTTTCCAGGATCCGTGATTGCCGTCAACAGCACTAAAACGGACGAGAACCGGGTGTTCACCAACCAGTTGATGTGTGTCTGTCTGGTAAAGTGTGGCGCGATGTGAGTGTATTTCGGGGCAGGAATGTGTTCCTGCAAAGCCCCGTAATCCGCCTCCACTCATCCAGACTGATTCCCGTTCGCGTCTCTCTATCCCGTTCGGTAGCTCGGAAGCTGGAAGAAAAATGCGGAGGCGACAAGGAACGCAACGATAGTCTCGGTCGTTGGAGCCGTTGATGGTGGTGGGAAAAGAAACCGGGTAACATGCCGGGAATCGTCGTCTTCAGGAGGAGATGGAGCGTGGGATCCGACGACCTGGTGGTGCCGGGGGCCTTCCTCTTCACCGTGCATCTAATATGGTAAGATCACCGAAGGCGTAGCTCGTGCTCGGAACGATCCATTTGGTTCTTGTCACTTGTCAGTAAAAGTTCCTAAACCAGAGGAATTTGTGGCCCGGAATCACGCAACCAGGGGGGTTGTTCCAGCAAAAATTCTTACCTTCATTGATCGCTCATTGGTAGTTTTACACGAAACCCTCCAAAGTTTCGACAAAAATTGCATGTTATAAGTTGTAAGGGTTGAAACCCTTAAATTTTTTTAGTTTTTAGCTTGGAAAAAATATCAATTTCTAGGTCAGGTCAAATCTAACGATGGAGTCTTATCAACCCTTAACCTAAAAAAAAGAAAAAATTTCCAGCTAATAGCGCCCTCTCTGATAAAGCGTCAGAGATAAAATTTGAACACAACTCTTTCAATCATTGACGTGGTGCTCCCCAAGGCCAAGAAGTCGGTCGAATTTGCGGCCGAGCCAACTCGATTACCCCCTTGTCACTTGTCAGTCGTTGTGAAATCAAGATATCGGGGGATGGCGTCAAGACGCGTCACGCATGTGATTTCGTGACGGATTCGGGGAATCACGTGTGCAGAATTCTGACGACGGTGGCGCCCTCTTCTTTTCGTGCCTGCCATTTCCGAGGCCAGACGCCTGTTTAACATTCACCACCTCCACCACCACCCCCTGATCGCCGTCGTTGTTTTTTTACGATCAAAGCCCCCCGCGACCAAGAAACCCCACACAATCACGTAAACGTGAACGTGAGTCACACAAATCCGGCGATTTATCACGACCCTTCACCCCCCTTTGACACACGGGGTGTTTGCATTATTAAACGCCACGAATTATTTCGTAAGATTCTCCCCTTCGTGTATTATCGTCGATTTGAGCGAGTAGATGGCCGCCGGACGAAACGAGGTGGAAGAACCACCCTTCTCCAAGGCGCTGAAAGGGCGCACGACTCTTATGGGGTGACAAAGAGGGAGCGAGTATCGATTATGCCGACGATCCTAACGGGGTAGTGGACCAAACTGCGTCGACACGGTCACAGTCGCAGGATGAACGACGGGAAAAAAACTACCCCCCGCCACCAATCAAAACTATTTCGAAACTCACCCCTTTTTAAGAAATTTCTATTTTTTGGGTTCTGGGGGTCTTCGACCCTTTTTACACGTTTAGTTCTGGCCGCTCCTTGTAGTTTTTCGTGCCACTCTCGCTAATTTGATGAGTAGGTGCGTTATTAACCCAAATGTCGAGGGACTTGTCCATGACCGAACCTCCGTTTCCATTATTGCAAGATACCTGGACGAAATGACTCAATTTCGGACGTGTCAAGAGTTCATTTCGACGTGACGTGATTATCGACAAATTTGAAAGAAAGTCCCCTTCTTAGGGGCGCTAATTGGACGGTTTTCCACCCTCTTTCCTCTTCTCGAAGGAACGCCGTTTTTGATACAGCCATCGGGACAATGTTTATTATTATTATTGATTGAATGTCACGAGTTGATGAAGCGAATTAATTAAGTTGTAAGCTCACATCCTCGTCGCTGATTAGTTCTGTCGACGAAACTTACTAAACCACTTAATAACGAACGAGAAGAGTTGGCGAGGTCGCCTCGCTACCCCAACCAGGCTTCCGGGGTAAGGGACAGTCGAGAGGGGCTGAGAATGACTAAAACCTGTTGTTAAGGACTTTGAGAGACTTCGTTACGAGGGACGAGACTCCTTCACCAGAACTCTTCAAATCCGGCAAGAACTGGCTACAAGAACGCTCTAAGTAGCGAGAGACGAGGGGTTCTAACCAAAAAATTAACGGCAACATTAGCTATTATTTATAGCTAACCTGACTTCATATCAAAACTTAGCTACCTATACTTTTAGTTAATAATCAATAGCCGATAACTAATAGTTAATAGTTATAGTTAATAATAAAACTCTTCCCCTTGAAAGAGTTTTAGTCAAACAATTATATTAACTATAACTATTAACTATAACTATTAGCTATAACTATTAACCATAACTATTAACTATAACTATTAACTATAACAATGATATTTTTGATAATAATTTTTTGATAATGATAATTTTCTATAATCTTCTCACTTCTTTTTGTCTCACTTCTACACATGACAATACATACGTCGAGTTTTCTTACTCCCTCAAATTCTGACGTTTCTACTGCGTTTGACATTAACTAATCTCGCTACTAAGTTAATCCCTCTTGGGGCTCCTTTGTTGCCGGCGTTCATCATCCGCCAACATTGTCCATCCCCAAACATCTCATGTGTCTCTTCACGTTATTTGATCTCGATCAAAATTCACGATGGTCGTCGCTCACCCTCCGTTGTCGCAGTTGCGATTTATCGGTGCCAAAATTGGATTTTTCCACTTCCCCTAAGTCGAGGGTGGTGCGGTGGTGGTGGGCGCTTTGGCCGCAAGAGTCACATAAACACGTCCAAGTCCGGTGCAATTCGCGTAAGCGACACTACAACTATGATTAGTGGCCGTTTAGACGTTATCGAGGGTGGCCCTGTGACGTCCGAACTCACCCTCACGACGTCAATATTTTATCGTCGACGACTCGAGAGGGATGCGAAAACATCGAAACGCATTAATCTCGAGTGGTTGCTATTTAAAACACTAATCAATCTTTTCTGTCTTTGTTTTTTTTTTCCGGTTGCTCCAGGACCGTAATATTGGCGATTCTGTTGAGTCTGGTCACCTTCAGGAAGGACATGCAATGCGTGCTGTTGTTGTGGGGGTTGGTCGTTGGATATTTGGTGGTGTTGGGACTGTCGATGGTGATAGAATTGTGCATATGCGTCGTGGCGATGAGAGGAGGCATTTTGGATACAGGCTCCAGGGCTTCCATGCAGTATATACTTTACTTCAGAGTGGGTGAGTAGTTCAGAAGGAAAGTTTCGGGTGGAAGGGGTGATTTTTTGGGGTGTTACAGCTGTGATGTTTATTGAGGGAGGATGGCTGTCTGCCGGAATCGCCTGGCTGGTCAAGTACTACCTCGACTGCCCCATCGAGAAAGCCAAGGAGACGGTTTTAGGTACGTTCAACTCTATGAATTTTGACATTTGCACATCTTAGACATGAAAAAGAACTATGGAAACGTCCTGCGCCAGATGACACCTGAAACTCAACTCTAACAATTTTTCACATCTTAGCAATGAGGATGTGCAAGTTTTTTGCACATCTTAACAATGAGGATGTGCAAGCCTTTCGCACATCTTAGCAATGAGAATGTGCAAGTCTTTTGCACATCTTAGCAATGAGGATGTGCAAGCCTTTTGCACATCTTAGCAATGAAAATGTGCAAGCCTTTTGCACATCTTAGCAATGAGGATGTGCAAGTTTTTTGCACATCTTAACAATGAGGATGTGCAAGCCTTTCGCACATCTTAGCAATGAGAATGTGCAAGCCTTTTGCATGAAAAGATGCTATTTTTATGTTGCACATCTTAAGTATAATAAGGTGCTATTGGTATATGTCTTTCTCTAGATGGCACTTAAATTTCAACTGCAGCAATGTAAAATTTGCACATCTTAGCCACGAACCTCTTGGTCTTAAACTGAATTCTAGAAATGTGTCTTGCACATCTTAGGCATGAAGAAGTGCTATTGGTATATCCTGATGCAGATACATCTTAGACACGAGCGGGCACTGTTGTTGATAATTCTGCCAACCTTTGAGGATTAAGGTGACCGCTTTGTCTGTCGGCAGGTATGGTGGTGTGCAACTGGTGCATCCTGGTGTCGGTCCTCATCACCGTCTGGTGCACCTACGACACGGCTGGCCGTTCGTGGGTGAAGATGAAGCAGTACCAGCGTTCCATGCGCGAGTCCGAATCCAAGTTCCAGTACAAGAGATCCGGAAGCACCAGGAACTGGCGGCAGAGGTACGCAACTTACCCCAAACTCTCCCCTAATAAACATCCCCAATTCCAGGAAAGTTATCAGAGCCTACCAGGACAGTTGGCACAACCGTTGTCGCTTCCTCTTCTGTTGTTCGACACCATCCGACCGCAATCGCAACTCGTTCGCCGACATCGCCCGTCTTCTCTCCGATTTTTTCCGCGACTTGGACGTGGTGCCGTCGGACGTCATCGCCGGCTTGGTGTTGTTGAGGAAATTCCAGAAGATCGAACAGAAAGCGATAGTGGAACAGCGCAAGAACGACACGTACGAGTTCCTTTCGGGTGTTGCCGTCACACCTCGAACCCAGTTCTTATCGTTGCACGAAGGTGCCGATCTAGAACTCTTCCAAACCGTCATCCATTACGCCCATTTTGCTGTGCGAGCGTACGGATGGCCGATATACCTAATGACGACATCGATGGGTGTCTGTCATTTGTGCGCCAACCTCCAATGTTGCTGTTGCTTGTTGTGTCGCAAGGCTCGACCCGCCGAAATCGTCGAAGACAACTGTTGCAAGTGCAACTACGCGACGTTGCAGAAACTCGCCGATTTGGGGGACATCGAGATCATCTACGTCACCTACCACGTGGATGTTGGCGAAACCCCCTTCTTCGTCGCTCTAGATTACGACAGGAAAAAAGTCGTGATCAGCATCCGGGGAACTCTCAGTATGAAAGTCAGTAGTTGATGCGTTTTGTTTTTTTTAGGGGTGATTATTTGGGGATTTTTAGGATATTTTGACGGATTTGAACGCGGAAGGTGAAACTCTCCCGTTAAATCCACCCCGGGAAGATTGGTTGGGACACAAGGGGATGGTTCAGGCCGCCCAGTATATTTTTGCGAAACTCGAAGAAGAACAGTTGATCGAGAGGGCGCTGCAACACAACCCTGACCGGGGAACCCCCGACTTTCAATTGGTTATTTTAGGCCACTCCTTGGGGGCGGGCACTGCCAGCATTTTAGGAATTCTACTGCGCCAGTTCTATTCGACTCTCAAGTGTTACTGCTACTCGCCACCAGGGGGACTCCTCAGCATGCCGGCCGTTGAGTACACGAAAGCTTTCACGATTTCGGTGGTGGTCGGCAAGGACGTTGTGCCCAGGATCGGACTCAATCAAATGGAGGCGTTGAGGGCCGACCTGATCAACGCCATCAAACGCAGTGTTGATCCTAAAGTAAGTGCTGCCATCTACCGACGTTTTCTTGTTAACCGCCAATTTTGCAGTGGAAAACTATAACGTGCAGCATTGTGTGTTGTGGTTGTTCACAACCAACTTCCGCGGTGGAGTTGTCGACTGGCGAGAGTGACGTGGGGGAGTATATGAGGTCGAAACAGAACGCCCGTTGTGGCGGTTTGCACCCTTCCGACAGTTCCATCGCGTTAACCTCGCATCAACCCCTCTACCCTCCGGGGCGCATCATCCACGTGGTCCGTCACCACCCAACTCGCGGCGAGTAAGTACTTGTCGTCGACTTCAAAACGCAACTAACACTCCACCATTTTACCGTTTTCAGACAAAAGTATGAAAAAAGATGGAGGTAATAACTGACATTAATCTACTATAACTGTTTCCGTTGCATGCGACCCCCATGGCTGCACCATAACGTTTTTATACTTTTGTAGTAGATGTTGAGGGATGATGGGTTGGATTTTTGGTGATTTTTTGGTGGTTTTGCAGACAAGCGCTGTCGAAGCGCGAGCCGGTCTACCAGGCGTTGTGGGCGCAAAACACCGACTTCGACGAGGTCCTCATATCGCCGGTCATGATCCAGGACCACATGCCCGACAAGGTCTTGGACGCCCTCAACAAGGTACAGTCGCATCGCAGCCACCAGCCCGATATCTACATGTTCAGTGACCAGGTAGACTAGATGTTTGTGGCATGGACCTTAGGAACACCAAGGCACCCTCACGCAGTCAAGTTGCGTACTCAACCACCAAGTAGCTTGCTTGCCCGATAGATGTTAATTCTTTTATTTGTACTTAAATTTCTGTGATTGTAACTTGCCACCCGGTTGCAACATTCCCAAGACCGTTAGAGGGTCGTCGCGACTTTGCAACCGGACTTAGGTACTAGAATAGATGACACTGTGATCCAGTAGGTAGATCTAGAAGTTTCGTTTCTATGGCGACGTCTCTCCGCCACTTAGCTGCGTTACTTTTGTACTTTTCTTAGTTGGCAAATACAGTTTTGTTGTTGTGAGTCGTTTGTTTTTTGGGGCGCACGATGGCACGCCGTTTGATGTTAGACGCAAGCGATGGCGCAGCTCTGATTAGGCCGTGTGTGTGTGTGGGCAGGTGGAGCGCGGTGTCGCGGGCAGAGGGCGCCACCAACATATCTCGCCGGGGTCGTCTCATGACCATAAACCTCCCCCACCAGATACAAGGTACCGACACCATCATAACCCATTAACGTCATCAGCACCTCCATAACCCTCGTAGTCTAGCAACCGCGTCACCAATCGACCTCCAATTTTTTTTCTTCCATCATCAACCACCGTAACATTAGCTTTAACTGTTTCAGCAGCGTTGTCGAATTGTTGAACGCATCAGATGGCTCGCATGTTCTTAATATCAAAATGAATGTTAACTTGATGTTGTTGCACGAAGCACTTCCGGTCGAACCTCCTAACCACGACGTCACGTCTAACCGGGAAATTTCGCAGGTTGTAACAAATTTGGGGCCGAGGAAACCTCAACGGTTGGGTTCCAACAATAACGCGACCAAATGTTGGGAAGAAGACGGCCTCCTCTTGAGTTGCAGTCCCACCCCTCCTCACCGTCTCTTCCTCGAAACTAGCTTCACGTCGCTCCAGAGTCCTTCAGGAGGCGTCCCCAGTAACGCGTCGTCAATAACCAACGGCTACTTTTCAACGCGAAGCCAACCATCCCCTATTTTCCCCATCACCAAAACCACCAGTTTAACCCTCAAACGACAAACCCCCAGTCCCGGCACCAAACTCGACTTGATCCACGACGACTGGTTCGGGTTGGCGCCGTTAGCAAGTCCGGAAAGTCTTTCGGAGGTTTCCAGTATTAGTTCGAGGGCCAGTTTGGTGGTGACGCAAGCTCTCGTCAATAACACCCCCAAAACGATGAAGAGAACGCCGAAGATTATCGGGAGTTTGAGCACTTGCGCCGACGATATACGCAACGTTCGCAACTTCCAAATGGCGAAGATCTTCAGGAGGTGTTCCAATAACAGCCCGGCCACCAACTCCAGCAGCAACGTCAGCTACGAATCGGCGTCGAGCGGCAAGTTCCTCAACGAGACCGAGACGATGTTCTGCGAGAAGATCGAAAGCGACGATTTCCAGTCGGCCGAAGACATTTTGGACAACGTGCTGGCCAGCGCCGGATGCAAGGATTTTTTTAACGACTCCAAGGGGTTCTTGGAGACGCACTTCGACCTCCTGGAGGATCCCGCCAGGAGCGAGGCTCTCGGCCAATATCCGTCCAGTCCACAGGTAAAAAATTATTGACGACCGGCACCGACCTAAAGGCCCAATTTGCTCAATTTTTTTATCTTGCCATATTACACCCGGCCCTGATCTAAACTGGGCCCAGTTTTAGATCAGGGCCGGGTGTAATATGGCAAGATGAAAAAATTGAGCAAATTGGGCCTTTAGGTCGGTGTCGGTCGTCAATAATTTTTAAAGTTTTAAAACCCCATTTTTGCAACTTTCTTTTCCATCTTGGTGCTGAGTCACGCTTTCTTCCCTTGAAGCCCCAACAGTCGAATTGCGACCCTTTCGGTGTTGAACCTTATTTTCTGCTTCAGGAGGTCGACCCCGACGTCATCTCGAACTTCGCCATCGACTTGAGTCTGGACGAGGAGCACCGTTCTCTCCAGTTCACCGCGTCGTCTGTTTCGAAACCTAACAGCGTCGATTCGGGGAGTGTTTGTCGCACCCCGTCCGAAACGAAAAACGTCACTTTCAACCCTCAAGTGGTCAACATCGACACCCCCATCACCACAACCACCGATTACAGCCCTGGTCGGTGGCACCTCTTCAAAGGCCGCAGTAAACACAAGGAGGTTGTGACGCGTTTCGGGGACGTAGCAACACCAAAGACCATTCTATGTGTGAAGCGGAGGAACAGTCAAGAGGAGTGTTTTTCGCGAACGGAAGCGCTGCCGCTTTTGAGTGGTTTGAATGCGACCAGTGAAAGGACGTCGCCGAATTTTGTTAGAAGGAAAAAGTACGTGTATCCGGTCGAAATGACGATCGTTAACAAAGGGGAGAGTAGTGTGTAGTGAAAGGAAGAAAGGTCTTCGCGCATGGAGCCTAATTGTTAACCAACCACAACTTGTATTTTACCCAAAAGAAAGTGTAGCGGGTCCAAAATTATGTATAGTTAGTCGGTAATGTAGTTATCTAACTAAATAATTAATATAATTACGTTTACTAAAAACCCAACGGTATTTCTTTTATATAAGAACTTTATTTAGAGGTAAACAAGTCCAATGGTACTTAAATATAACACATCCACACCGAAGGTGTCATAACAACCTCTTGAATGTACAAACATCACAGTATAATCTACAACGTCTATAGTTATAGTAGAGCCGGGCGTCGAACCCGGACCACCCTCTAGATCGAGCTGAACCCAAACCCGTCCATACAGGGTGGTCGTTGTCCTGCTGCCGGCCGGTGGTTTCAGCAAGCAAACCGGCGGGTCGGATGATATGTGTGTCAGGAAGCGAACGCCAATCACCAAATATTGAGTTTCGGTCATAACCTGGTGATGTTCTTGACTTTGCGCATGTTCTCCAGTCGCACCTCCAGCCAGGCGAACGGTACAACTGCCGCGACCAGGAAGAACCCCAAAGCGTACAGTTTATGGTAGTTGCAGAGGACGCCGTGGAAGGCGAACGCCACGCTCAACCCCAAGAAGCGGAACATGACCGAATTAGCGAAAGCCGACTCCCAATTGTCGCTGTAGAGACCGGTCAAGAGGGCTAAAAACGTAACAATTATCGTAACGTTCCCAACAATTCGTAAAGACTCACTGAAATTGAGCATTTCCCAGATGGCGTTGCAAACGCCCCAAGCGGCCGAAATTACGTAGAAAAGGGCAGGATCGTCCTCGATCGGCTTCCAGAGGATCAGGACCATCAACAGACAGGCGTGGAACGTGAAACCGACGGCTACGGAAGGAAGAGTTTGATTACGTCACGAGTTTCGGGGGTTGATTACCGACAACGTAGTAGCGTCTTATGGTTCTCAGCAACATACTCAAAGTACACGCCGCTATCGACTGCAGCACCCCCATGGACAGAAAAACTAAATTGAGGCGGTGGATCCCCAAAGTGCAGACAACGTAGGACTGAAAATTAGAGAAATTGTATCCCTGGTTGCCTAAATATCAACCCTAATTCTAGGTACTTTCTAAATTTTAACTAACTAATCAATTTAGGGTCGCAGGAACCGGAACTTCTTTAAAATAACGAATTGGTTAGAATCTTGGAAATCTAATTTATTTTTTTAATTTTTTCTCTCAAAGTTTTAATTTGCGCAATAAATCCTTGAAAGCAGCACACACCCAAATTTGTTTTCTTGCGACCAGAATGCACAACGCCAAAGAAATTGTTGCAAGGCTGGCTTGTCTTAATTAGATCTCTTGTAACGTTCAATTCGCATAAAAGCTCTCTATTGTTGTTAACAAAAGAATTTTAAAAGTAAATAGAGGTTTCGGCGAATTGACGCAATTAAATTTTGGTTGATTTACGTCAATTAGTTGTGAGAATGGACGTTTTAATTAACAAACCGCAAAGCAATTAACTAAAAAGCATTAAAAAATTGTGCGGGTTAGGCAACCAAGTATACACCACAGCGCTCGGGCTGCCTGCCGAATTAAAAAAAATGCGGCTGGGGGCTGTACAACTAGTGCCAAATTAATGAAAATTAGTTTCCACTTTGACTGAGCTTCAACCAAGTCACTTTAACATAATCTAAAACAGAACATTAAAGTTGCAAGAAGAGAAATGTCACCTAAGTAGCAATTATTGTTTTCAAAGTAATGAAGAAATCTTAAAGTGGTTGAACCAACCCTAAATTTTTTTTTTACTTTAATTTTTCAACAATTGAAGTCTAACAACCTCCTCGACGTCTACGTATTTACATAAAAAAACTATAGTCTCAAACGTTCTCGATTTGCATTTAAACGATGAACCTTCATGGTGTCTGGCGGTGCAAAATTGGCCGAAAAAATGAAGACAATAACGAAGTTCTACGCAAATCCAATCGACGTAAATGTTTAATTGCTCAAATTACGCAAACAAAAATTAATTATCTCCGTCCCTCTTGAAACCATCAAAAATCTTTACCTTACTGAAGTCGGCATACATGAAGGCTTGTTCGAAACCGATGAACAGCGCCAGAGGCGCCGCCATTTGCAGTCTAACGTCTCGAAACGATTCTCTAACTGCCCTCAACGCCGCCAACCCTTCCGGCCTTTCCAGAGGGTCCTGGTAGATGAAAGTGCGGATCCTGTCGAGACCGGCAGCACTCACCATAGCGGCGACCAAACAGAGACCGGCGTACACCACGGCCAGAACCAACGTGGTGTTCTTGGGCAAAACGTGGAAGTAGCCCTCGTCAGAAAAGTTAAATTTCAACTGGAAGGTAGGAGGACACGCTTGGGCCCCGCACAAACGCGCACCCTCCGAGGTGTCGAAGATGTCGTCCAGGAAAGCGCTGTAGTCGTAAACGCCCACCGTGCTACTCAAAGGTTCTCTAAAAAAAACAACAAGAAGCAGCAGGAGTAGTAAAAGCAGAATTAGTAGAAGTAGTAGGTAAAATAACACTAGAAGTAAAAGAACAGGAGAACGAGTAGGAGTAGTAGAAGCAATATTAGTAAAAATAGTAGGTAAGATAGCACTTCTTAGAAGTAGTAGAAGTGATAACAGTAGTCAAAGTAGTAGAAGCAAAAAAGTAAATTTGTAAGAGTAGCAGGAGCAGTAGAAATATTACCAGGCGAGTAAAAATAGCTAACTGCAAATTAGTAGAAGTAGTAGGTAAAATAGCATTAGAAGTAGTAGAACAGGAGAAGGAGTAGGAATAGTAGACGCAGAATTAGTGAAAGTACTAGGTAAGATAGCACTACTTAGAAGTAGTAGGAGTGATAAGAGTGGTCAAAGTAGTAGAAGAAAAGAAGTAGATTTGTAAGAGTAGCAGGAGCAGTAGAAATATTACCAAGAGAGTAAAAATAATTACCTGCGAATTAGTAGAAGTAGTAGGTAAAATAGCACTATAAGTAGTAGAACAGGAGAAGGAGTAGGAATTGTAGAAGCAGAATTAGTCAAAGTAGTAGGTAAGATAGAACTACTTAGAAGTGGTAGGAGTGATAAGAGTAGTCAAAGTAGTAGAAGAGAAAAAGTAGATTTGTAAGAAAAGCAGGAACAGTAGAAATATTACCAAGAGAGTAAAAATAGTATTATGCAAATTAGTAGAAGTAGTAGGTAAAATAGCACTAGAAGTAGTAGAACAAGAGAAGGAGTAGTAATGGTAGAAGCAGAATTAGTCAAAGTAGTAGTTAAGATAGAACTACTTAGAAGTAGTAGGAGTGATACGAGTAGTCAAAGTAGTAGAAGAAAAGAAATAGATTTGTAAGAGTAGCAGGAGTCGTAGAAATATTACCAGGAAAGTAAAAATAGTTACCTGCAAATTAGTAGAAGTAGTAGGTAAAATAGCACTAGAAGTAGTAGAACAGGAGAAGGAGTAGGAATAGTAGAAGCAAAATTAGTCAAAGTAGTAGGTAAGATAGCACTACTTAGAAGTAGTAAGAGTGATAAGAGTAGTCAAAGTAGTAGAAGAAAAGAAGTAGATTTGCAAGAGTAGCAGGAACAGTACCAGGAGAGTAGAAGTAGTTACCTGCTGCAGTTTTGGGTCAAGTTGGCGCAGCCCTCCGACTGGTTCCTGGTCTCCGTGACGTTGTAGAGTTCGCCGAACGCCTGATTGCTGATGTTGATGGTGTAGGCGATCAGCAACGCTGACAGCACCGACCCGACGATCAGTCCGAAATCGTGGGCGGCCTGGAAGGCCCTAGCTAACCTCCTGATGACGCAAGTTCTCCTGATCGCCTTCGAATCGTCGTCTTCCTCCGAGAACATGTAACTGATTTTCGTGGAAAGCGTCATCAAAAAGGTGATTTGGGCGGAAGTTAGCGGTCCCAAGACGAGTCCCACCACAACGGCCGTCGGTACTAAAACATAGAGCGACGGGAACAGATGCGACAAGTAGAAAACGACGAAGACTAGATAGGAACAGACGAAGATGGCGTTAGTGCCCAATTTTTGGACCAACGACGGGCCCAACAGTGACGATACAGCGGCGACTAGATGAACGACGGCGAGAAGGAGAGATCCGATGCTGATGTGGATGGGGAGGAAACTGGTTTGGAGGGGTAGAGTCCAGACGGAAACGCTGGTTTGGAGGGCGAGAAACGGTAGAAAGGCGGCGGTAATTATCAAGTGGGTAATGCAGAGAACTGCGAGGTTCGTGAGGAGGAGACGACGGGAATACGGGGGACCTTGGCGGAGTTGGTGGCTGTGGTGGGCGGTGGAGCGCACCACAGCGATCAAACGGCGGACCGATGTTGCTCCTATCGAACTGGTCATCGAGTCTCTTCGGCGAATGGTATGGGCCAAGTTGCGGGTGGAACGGCTCGAAATCGGCGAATACGCCGCCATATGCTGAACAAAGACAAAAGATAGTTACAATCACATCTAATACAAAAAAAAACATTTAAAATTTTATATAACACTCAAGAGAAGAGGGGAAAGTGCCCTACATTCTACTTATACAATTCTATATAAAAGAGTAGGTTTTAAAAAAAATTACAAACTCAAGAAGAGTAGGGAAAGTGCGCTACATTCTACTCTTAACCGCTAGTTTTAAGGTTTGGAGGACCCTCACCTCTAGCATAAAGTCATCGTAGACTATCCTAGAGTCGTTGCCGTTGCTCCTCGCCTTTTTGATCCTGGCGTGTCCTGAGTATCGGTGCAAAATTTTCGACTTCTCCTCTTGCGACAGCGTAGGATTTCCCCCGCCACACAGATGTCCTAGTGCCGGTCCCGGCCGGTAAACTGGACCATCCTCCTCTTCTTTACCTAATTCGTGCAAATTCGGTAAACTACCCATATCAGCAATTCCTTTTAGTTTCGATCATATCACATGGTAGCGTCTCCCACAGCCTGCTACCTTCCATTTATCATCACAGATTGACAGTTCTGCAAACAAAAAACCATCATCAGATGTGGTACAAAAGAAAAATCCAGGCGTCCTTGACTTAGACCCGGGAGAAAATCACCAAACAAAGAACATCGAAGTTATTGGTCACGGGATCTATTTTTTTAACCAACAGGTTGTTCACCTGTTCGAGGTCAGTGGTGGCGTTCCTTCAAAAAAATGGGGGGATTAAAAAAAATTATTACTCTGTTGAGATGTTAATGACGTCACGACAGGAGTGTCGGTTTTGGGTAATTATAAATTTGCCAAATTAATTTGATTTATGTTGTGTTCGTCGAGTAATTGGTTGGCGTGACTGAATCTCTGACTTAAGCACCTGTCAAATTGTGATTAGTCTCTCATCAAGGCTGCAAGAGATGGAAGAGTATTTAGAAGCACGAGACGAGATGAAACGGCTATATTTAGAACATTTGTTTGCGTTGTCTCGATTACAATTAAAAAGTATTATTGTTGTTATTAACGTTAATTTTACGCAAATGGCGGTTCCGTACCTTTACAATGCACGCAATGGCCGTCAACGAGGCAACAAAAAATAACAACCGCTTTTAACAAGACACTCAACAAATTTAAAGTAACAGTAGTGTAGTACCTAATAATAGTCATAGTAAGAACAGTACTAACAGGTTATCAGAAGTAGTAAAAGTAAATAGTAGGTAAGCACTAGTAGGAGTAGTAGAAGTAGTACCTAGAAGTAGTAAGGTATTAGTAAAATTAATAGACAAACGTATGTAGAATTGATAGGAGTAGCAGGAAGAATAGAAGCAGTAGAAAAAGAAACAGTAGAGTAAAAGAAGTACTTAAAAGAATTGAAGTATAAGAAGATAGCGTAAAAAAATTTATTGACAATGTAAGTAATAAGTAGCACTAATAAGAGTGTTAGGAGTAGTAGGAGGAGTAGGAGCAATAGAAATAGAAATCGTAGAATAGAAACAGTATTGTCAGTAGTAGAAATACAAAAACAAATAAAAGTAAAAAAATTATAGGTAATATGAATGGTAGAAGCAGTAGAAAGATAAACACTAGAGTAGAAGTAGTATTCGAAGAAGTAGAAATAGATAAAGAGTAAGAGGATTATAAGTAATGTGAGTAGAGGTACTAGTAGGAGCACTAGGAGTGATAGAAGCAGTAGACAAAGTAGGTAAGCGTATGTAAGATTTGTAGAAGTAACAAGAGGAGTACGAGCAGTAGTAGAAGCAGAATATATATTTGAATGAGTAGGAGTAAAGGAAAAACAAAGATTAAAAAGATTTAAATTAAAGTAATATGAATAGTAGCAGTAGAAGTAGTAGGAGTAATGAGAGTAGTAAAAGTAGTAGATAAGCGTATAAAGGAATTGTAGGAGTAACAGAAAGAATAGAAAAAGTAGAAAAAGAAACAGTAGAGTAAAAGAAGTATTTAAGGAAATTGACGTATAAGAAGCGTAAAAAAAATTATTGACAATGTAAGTAATAAGTAGCACTAATAAGAGTGTTAGGAGTAGTAGGAGGAGTAGGAGCAATAGAAATAGAAATCGTAGAATGGAAGCAGTATTGTGAGTAGTAGAAATAAAAAAACAAATAAAAGTAAAAAAATTATAGGTAATATGAATGGTAGAAGCAGTAGAAAGATAAACACTAGAGTAGAAGTAGTATTCGAAGAAGTAGAAATAGATAAAGAGTAAGAGGATTATAAATAATGTGAGTAGTAGGTACTAGTAGGAGCAGTAGACTCCTACTGCTCCTATCACTCGATAGGAGAAGTAGAAAAAGGAGGTAGGCGTACGAGCAGTAGTAGGAGCAGAATAAGTATTTGGAGGAGTAGGAGTAAAGGAAGAACAAAGAGTAAAAGAATTTAAAGTAATGTGAGTAGTAGGAGTAGAAGTAGTAGAAGTAATAAGAGTAGTAAAAGTAGTAGATAAGCGTATGCAGGATTTGTGGGAGTAGCAGGAGTATTAGAAAAAATAAAAGTAGTAGGCGCACACAACAATTCATTTGGTGGTAACTTATCAATTCTTTCTCGTATATCCACGTAACGGTGCTTATGTCACAACATAACAATTTTTGTTGCAATTGGTTAAAAACTGAACCGCCTTCTCGTTCTTTGTTGAATAGTTAATGAAATTAGTTTTTGCGACAAAACTTTTGGCCTCCGGCCAATCAGAACCTTAACGACATGACCGTGACAATTTCGGCTCCATAAAGAGTCCAAATAGGCGATAACCTATTAATTGAGGGCGTTTAAAAAAAAAATCTCTAAGCATCAAGTATCTGAGGAAAAGCACGACAAGGCCGTTCTGGATACTTGAATGGCCAGGAATGCAAGTCGAGTCGAGTGAGCAAATGGAGCACAACTGAAAGTGCAAGTGGCTTGAAGGATAACGTCGAGACCCATAAGTCCATAAGGCTGTAACCAGAGGATTTATCACTGACAACGTCCCTGCTCCACTTCCTGTACGTAAGTACTACAACTACTAATTGACCCTACGAACAAACGCTGTCGATGATTAAAAACGTTACTTTTCATCCCGGTAATTTTTCTGATTAATCAAGCAAGGTGTTCGCGTTATTAACACCAACGCGAGATCAAAGCAATCAACCCAATTACGTTACTAGTTAATTTGCAATAAATTATTGTTATTTTTTCACCATATAAATTACCGCATTATTATTGTTGTTATTACGGAATTCGAGGAAATTAACATGTGAATTGATTATTAGGTAGGTATGTTAAGAAGTTGTGTCGAAATTACTTAGGCACGAGATTGGAGAATGCTGCGGCTGAGCTCTGGGTTGAAAGAAAAGTGTCTGGTTACCCATGGTCAATGAAAACGAAAGTCAATGCCAATGATCTTAATCTTGTCGTTACACCGGTGTCCGGAGTGCCTCACTTCCGAAGCACGAGAACAATAGTGATTTATTATGACAACGCAAAAACATTTTATCGCTTCCGTTGTTATAAAAAAATAACCTCTCTTATCACGAGTCTACTATAATAACTATTGTCATAACTATGCGCTTTTTCAATGTCTCACCCAACTCTCTTCAAATTTTTTTAAAACACAATTTTTTTTAACTAACTTTTATAACTAATTCCCTGTCTTAAATGTCGCCCCAGTTTCCATAATTCATCCTAGACTTCAACTCATTCCCAGTCTCTATAATTTACTCTCAACCTCTATAACTCATTTCCAGCATCTATATTGTATCTCTAGTCGCTATTAGTCATTCTCAAATTTTATAGCTTATTCTAACTCATTTTAAGTCTCTATAAATCATTCACAATCTTTAACTCATTTTTAGTATCGTTAGCTAATCCCTATGACTCATTCTCGATCTTTATAACTCATCTCCAGCCTCTATAACTCATTCCCAGTCTTTGAGGTCATTCTAGTCTCAATAACTTATCTTAGACTTCAACTCATTCCCAGTCTCTATAATTTACTCTCAATCTCTATAACTCATTACCAGCATCTATATTATATCTCTAGTAGCTATAAGCCATTCTTAAATTTTATAGCTTATTCTAACTCATTTTAAGTCTCTATAAATCATTCACAATCTTTAACTCATTTTCAGTATCGTTGGCTAATCCCTATGACTCATTCTCGATCTTTATAACTCATCTCCAGCCTCTATAACTCATTACCAGTCTTTGAGGTCATTCTAGTCTCAATAACTTATCTTAGACTTTAACTCATTCCCAGTCTCTATAATTTACTCTCAATCTCTATAACTCATTACCAGCATCTATATTATATCTCTAGTAGCTATAAGCCATTCTTAAATTTTATAGCTTATTCTAACTCATTTTAAGTCTCTATAAATCATTCACAATCTTTAACTCATTTTCAGTATCGTTGGCTAATCCCTATGACTCATTCTCGATCTTTATAACTCATCTCCAGCCTCTATAACTCATTACCAGTCTTTGACGTCATTCTAGTCTCAATAACTTATCTTAGACTTCAACTCATTCCCAGTCTCTATAATTTACTCTCAATCTCTATAACTCATTACCAGCATCTATATTATATCTCTAGTAGCTATAAGCCTTTCTTAAATTTTATAGCTTATTCTAACTCATTTTAAGTCTCTATAAATCATTCACAATCTTTAACTCATTTTCAGTATCGTTGGCTAATCCCTATGACTCATTCTCGATCTTTATAACTCATCTCCAGCCTCTATAACTCATTACCAGTCTTTGACGTCATTCTAGTCTCAATAACTTATCTTAGACTTCAACTCATTCCCAGTCTCTATAATTTACTCTCAATCTCTATAACTCATTACCAGCATCTATATTATATCTCTAGTAGCTATAAGCCTTTCTTAAATTTTATAGCTTATTCTAACTCATTTTAAGTCTCTATAAATCATTCACAATCTTTAACTCATTTTCAGTATCGTTGGCTAATCCCTATGACTCATTCTCGATCTTTATAACTCATCTCCAGCCTCTATAACTCATTACCAGTATTTGACGTCATTCTAGTCTCAATAACTTATCTTAGACTTCAACTCATTCCCAGTCTCTATAATTTACTCTCAATCTCTATAACTCATTACCAGCAACTATATTGTATCTCTAATAGCTATAAGCCATTCTCAAATTCTATAGCTCATTCTAACTTATTTTCAGTCTTTATAACTCATTCACAATCTTCAACTCATTTTTAGCATTTATAGCTAATTTCTATGACTCATTCTCAATCTTTATAACTCATCTCCAGCCTCTATAACTCATTCCCAGTCTTTGACGTCATTCTAGTCTCAATAACTCATCTTAGACTTCAACTCAATCCCAGTCTCTATAATTTACTCTCAATCTCTATAACTCATTACCAGCATCTACATCGCATCTTTAGGAGCGAGGGCATCTCCCAGAAATTTCTATTTTCTTTTATATTACATTCTATGTCATTAGAAGTATTCTAAGGAAAACGTTGTAGGAGTCTTTAGTGATAAATTTTCTGTACATCTATGGTGGTCCAGATAAAGACTTTTAATTCAAAAAGCTACAAATTTTCTTAAAAATTTTTATCTAGTGTAGAAGTATTCTAGATGTAGAGACAAAATTCTATTTTTATTTATTGTCCTGATGTGTTTTATTTATTAATATGGCTAAAGACGAAAAAGATTTCTTTTGTTTCTTTTAAGGCAAATCTATTTAAAACTTGTACACCCTGTACATATTTGTTGTGGGATAGGTGTCGTTCCAATTCTTTTCGTCGCAAGATCTTTGTGGCATTTGTTGGGAAATTTTGCCCTGTCGTGACGTCACAGTTCACGCCACACACTTCGATGACGTTAGCGAAGGCGTCGGCCACCACGCCCTCACAGACCTCCGCGTTCAAGGTCGTCCTCCTTGCACGCACTCTAATCTTTAAAATGCAAAATCGCCCAGATTATGCAGAAGAAAAAAAAAACACACACCTATTCAACAACTGCGGCTATTATTTTAGAAAGTGTTGTTTGTTGGACAATCTGAATAGCAATTAACAACCAAGACGGGTGTCGAGGCCAAGCGACCAGTATACTCAAACCACGTGAATTTTCGGATCATGGACAATTCCCAGCTAAGCCGCAGAAGAGGTGATTTTTTCCAGTGTTAATTTGCGTTATGTTAAATGATGACAACTGTGTTGATGCAATTTCTAAGTAGGTAACTTGGAAAATTTGCTAATTGGATTTCGGGAAAAGCTTCCAAAAATAGTCTTTGGCTTTTGGACCTAGTTTCGAGAACTGCTCGGAAAAAGTTGTCAATTATTCAAATCGAGACAAGTCGCCCGGTAGGTACCAGATCCAGTTGCGTGCTTCTCGACGAAAGCCACGATTTATGTTGAAAATTCTGATTTTCGTCTAATTAGTTATCTCGTAATTGGCTCGACTCGATCTCGCAGGCCTTTAGGGCGTTAGGTTGGATAGATACGCGTTTGGAAAGTTGTACGCGCGTCAGAGATGGTCGAAAGTAGGAATGTTGCGTGGGTCGTGGGTCTCGAGGGAAAACCCAAGATACCGAACCGAGCCATTACAACCTTTCCGACCATCGCCAGACGTAAATGTCGGCAATCAAGGGGAATTTCGTGCAGTTTTCTACTTTTTGCACACATGTCGACGAACTCGAAATAATGCAATTTTTGCTCCGCAATCTTCGACCACCATCTCGACTCAACAGCAAATTGTCCATCAACCCCTCCAAACCCAGGACGCATGGCTCCTTCCTGGCCCAACAGAAATTATCAACTTCCAACAACATCTACTTTGGGCGTCAAAAAGACGAGGCCCTATTACAAGAGTTAGCGACTGAGAATGAGTTATAAAGACTAAAGATGAGTTAGAATGAGCTATAGAGTTTAAGAATGACTTATAGCGATTAGAAGAGATACGATATAGATGCTGGGAATGAGTTATAGAGGTTGAGAGTAAATTATAGAGACTGGGAATAAGTTGAAGTCTAAGATTAGTTATGGTGACTAGAATAGCGTTAAAAACTGAGAATAAGTTATAGAGGCTGGAGATGAGTTATAAAGATCGAAAATGAGTCATGGGGATTAGTTATAGATATTAAAAATGAGTTAAAAATTGTGAATAAGTACTGAGACTTAAAATAGAAGTCTATGTCTCAACCATTATAGATGTATAGAAAATTGACCAAGTTTGAGACTACATCAACGTCTTTTCTATAGTGACATAGAATGTAGAATATCAAAGAAGACAGAAATTTCCAAAAAATCTTGTAGCTCGTTAAAATAAAAGTCTTTATCTGAACCACTATAGATGTCTATAAAATTAATTACTAACAAGACTTCAACGACATTTACTCTAGAACACTTCTATAATGACATAGAATGTGAAATATTGTAAGAGATAAAAATTTCTAAGAGATTCTCTTGCTCTTTGAAATAATAGTCTTTACCTGGAGCATTATAAATGTCTAGAAAATTAATTACTAACGAGACTCCAACAACGTTTTTTCTAGAACACTTTTAAATAATATAGAATGTAAATGTGAAAGGAGATAAAAATTTCTAGAAGATGCTCTTTTTCCTCGAAATGGGATTATCTGTCTGGACCATTATAAATGTAAGAAAATTGACTATTAATTAAACTACAACGACGTCTTTTCTAGAACACTTCTATAATGACATAGAATGTGAAATATTGTAGAAGATAGAAATTTCTAAGAGGTTCTCTTGCTCTTTGAAATAAGAGTCTTTATCTGGAGCATTATAAATGTCTAGAAAATTAATTACTAACGAGACTCCAATAATGTTTTTTCTAAAACACTTCTAAATGACATAGAATGTGAAACATAGAAACAGATAAAAATTTCTAGAAGATGCTCCTTCTCTTCGAAATGAGAATCTCTATCTGTACCATTATAGATGTAAAAAAATTGACTATTAACTAAACTACAACAACGTCTTCTCTAGAACACTTCTATAATGACATAGAATGTGAAATATTGTAGAAGATAGAAATTTCTCGGAGATTCTCTTGCTCTTTGAAATAAAAGTCTTTACCCGGAGCATTATAAATGTCTAGAAAATTAATTAATTACTAACGAGACTCCAATAACGTTTTTTCTAAAACACTTCTAAATGACATAGAATGCAAAATATAGAAAAAGATAAAAATTTCTAAAAGATGCTCCTTCTCTTCGAAATGAGATTCTCTGTCTGGATTATTATAGATGTAAGAAAATTGACCATTAACTAAACTGCAACGACGTCTTCTCTAGAACACTTCTATAATGACATAGAATATAAAATATTGTAGAAGATAGAAATTTCTAGGAGATTCTCTTGCTCTTTAAAATAAGAGTCTTTACCTGGAGCATTGTAAATGTCTACAAAATTAAATACTAACAAGACTCCAATAATGTTTTTTCTAAAACACTTCTAAATGACATAGAATGTGAAATATAGAAAAAGATATAAATTTCTAGAAGATGCTCCTTCTCTTCGAAATGAGAATCTCTGTCTGGATCATTATAGATGTAAAAAAATTGACTATTAACTAAACTGCAACGACGTCTTCTTTAGAACACTTCTATAATGACATAGAATGTGAAATATTGAGGGAGATAGAAATTTTTAGGAGATTTTCTTGCTTTTTGGAGTAAGAGTTCTGGATCACTGTAAATGTCTAAGAAATTAATTACTAACAAAACTCTAACGACGTTTACTATAAAACACTTTTAAAATGACATAGAATGTAAAATGTAGAAAAATATAAATTTTTTTAGAAGATGCTCCTTCTCTTCGAAATAAGATTCTGTCTGGACCTTACAGATGTAAGAAAACTGACTATTAAGTAAACTACAACAACCTTTTTTCTAGAAAACTTCTATAATGACATAGAATGTAGAACATAGAAGATGGAAATTTTTACATCAGTCTTTGGTAGACTTTCCAAAAATTTTCCATCTACTATTTTAGGCTGAGTTGCGTCGACCAACGCTTCCAACTCGTCAAACTCAGCATTCTGGAAGCGACAGCGGTTTCCTTCCGTCCCAACTCACCGCTTCGACCATCCAATTTTTTTTTTTTTTGAAAATTTTACTGTCACTTTCAGCCTCGCCCTAACGTCAAAAACACGGAAACACCATCACCAAAAATTGCCAAATTAATCGTGAAACTGAATTTTCAACAAAAAACACCGAAGCATAGGGCATGGCGCCGTGTCTTTGTTCCGACTCTAATCTACCGTGCGTTTTCCACCTGAATAACGTCGACGTTGTGCAAGAGCCTGTTAAGAGACACCTTGATGCATTCGACATTGTCCCTGGCGGTTAGCCCAATTCAACCAAACAAAACAACCAATGTCACTGTCAAGTCACCAACGACGCGTTACGATTCAACAACCATCCTCACTTAACACAAACTCACCAGTTTCCCTTCAGTAGCAGCACCGGTATTCTTTAAAAAAAAAAAATATTTCCGCAAATCGAAACTTGGGGTTCAAGCACTAACTACACTCACGGGGGGTGGCGACAACGTCGAAAACATTGCGACTTTTCGGGGCGACGCTAGGGGTTGTTGTGGACACGCGGAACGATCGACGTATACTTTGGCGAGGGTGTCAGGGTTGGGTTGTATTTGGTTCATGGCCAGATGGGCCGTGCGACGCTCACGTCTAATCGATATCGGAGCGTCGCGAGGGGAAGGGCGTCGGATAACACCTACGAGAGGGGTAGGCTCGAACAACCCGAGACGCACCTGGACGGAGGTAACAAGTGGCCGAAGATCAGTCAAATCTCCAATTACGCCCCGGAGACAACAAGTGGTCGAGGTCTAGGAAGAACTAAGAAGAGCCAAAGGTGATGGAGAGAAAAAAATAATTATAGTAAAAAAATAAAAATAACAAATAAAAAAATCTGAAAATAAGAAATTGTTTTAGTAAATAATTAATTAATTATTAATTAATAACAATTAATGAAAATAGTATCCCACATTATGCATTCAGTAAAGCTGAAAGTTAGAAGAAAAACTGGAATAAAAAAAGAAAAAAAAGAAAAAAAAGAGGAAAAGAAGAAGAAAAAAGAAGAAGAAATACTCGAATAAAAGAAGAAAAAAGATAAAGAAAAACTGAAATAAAAAAGAAAAAAGAAGAAGAAATACTAGAATAAAAAAAAAGAGGAAGAAAAACTGGAATAAAAAAAAGAAAAAAAAAGAAAAAGAAGAAGAAAAAGAGGAAAAGAAGAAGAAAAAGAAGAAATACTCGAATAAAAAAAGAAAAAAAATAAAGAAAAACTGGAATAAAAAAGAAAAAAGAAGAAAAAATACTAGAATAAAAAAAAAGAAAAAAAGAAGAAAAACTGGAATAAAAAAAGAATAAAAAAAGAAAAAGAAGAAGAAAAAGAGGAAAAGAAGAAGAAAAAAGAAGAAGAAATACTCAAATAAAAAAAGAAAAAAGATAAAGAAAAACTGGAATAAAAAGAAAAAAGAAGAAGAAATACTAGAATAAAAAAAAAGAAAAGAAGAAGAAAAACTGGAATAAAAAAAGGAAAAAAAAAGAAGAAGAAAAGGAGAAAAAGAAGAAGAAAAAAGGAGAAGAAATACTCGAATAAAAAAAGAGAAAAGATAAAGAAAAACTGGAATAAAAAAAGAAGAAGAAATACTAAAATAAAAAAAATAAAAAACTGGAATAAAAAAAAGAAAAAAGAAGAAGAAATACTGAAATAAAAAAAAGAAGAAGAAAAACTAAAATAAAAAAAGAAGAAAAAAAACTTAAAAAAAAGAAAAACAAAGAAGAAAAGGAGGAAAAGAAGAAGAAAACTGAAATAAAAAAATAAAAAAAAAGTGTAGGAAAAAAGTTAACAATGGGAGAACAACAAATGTTATTTACGGGGAATTATTCACGTGTTGTTGGTCGGAGGTGACTCACCGACGAGGAAATGAGCCCTGGAAATTTCGGGGGGCCGTCTGGTCAGCCTCGTCGTCGTCGTCGCCGTGAAATTAGGTTATTCCCGTACGGCCTTCTGTGTCATCGAAATTGCCGAATTATCGGAATTCGTCCTCATGGACAATCTTCCGCGTAAACAACAAGTTGCGCAAGGAAAACACGCAAGACACTTATCGTGGAGCTTTTTTTCGCCTTGAACCGATGATCATCTTGAGGGTTTCTGTAACGGCGATATTATGCGGTCAACTTTTCCGCCTTGGGTTCTCGCGAAAAAAAAAGATGCTCAAGAATGCAGATGGAAGAAAGAGAACTGGGTCGATCGATCGGTCACCTCGACAAATTATTGTTGGGAAATTTGCTAATTGGTCGGCGATTAGCGTCGCGAACTCGCCGGGAATTACCGGAAACGTCAAAAAGGAGGAATTTTATTGTTGAAATACCAGTTTTTGAATTGATATGGAAATTGAAATTATTGTGAATTCCACAAGAATCCCTGAACTTTTCTTAACTATGCCATAAAATCTACTGCAAAAAAAATTTTTTTTGAGCGGGAAGATGACACAGTGCATCAATTGATTGTTGACGGTCCGATGAAAGAAAATAGAAAAGAAAAAAAATTTTAAAAATTTGCTTTTTTGATTTCTATTTCAACAAAAAACTTCTGGAGAAGGAAATGGTAAAAAAGTTGAAGGACTGCCGATAAACATAAATAACAGACTGGATTCGGAAAGTGCAACAACAACAAAAATAAAAATTTGAAGGCCGAAATCTAAATTTCAATAGGAGATGGTGCGAAGTGCAACTATCAGGGGCAAACGCCATCTAATAAAAGAATTGATGAACAGAAAGTTTTGTTGTTATTAATAAATTTAAGCGAATAATTATTGTCAAAAATACAAAAATACAAAATATGTTTCTGGGCGCGCTTGCTTCTTTCTTTACGTGGATTTGTTGTAAATAGGACTTATAACGGACTGTCTTGACTAATATAGAATATAGAATATAGAATATAGAATATAGAATATAGAATATAGAATATAGAATATAGAATATAGAATATAGAATATAGAATATAGAATATAGAATATAGAATATAGAATATAGAATATAGAATATAGAATATAGAATATAGAATATAGAATATAGAATATAGAATATAGAATATAGAATATAGAATATAGAATATAGAATATAGAATATAGAATATAGAATTCCAAACCAAGCTCTGTGTAGAAAAAAAAAATAAAAAAAAATTAAATTTTTTTTGGAAACTTAAAGTGACCATGACCTAAAGAAGATGCTAGCAAAAGCAAAATGTGTGTCAAGAATATGGCTAAAATTCCCAAAATTAGGGCCCGCAATCGAATAACTATGCTGAAGAAAATATCAGAAAATAAAGAAAGACTATAGAAGATAAAAATCTGTTGCAAAAAGTGTAAAACAATTACTAAAAAGTATGTCAAAAATAAAGAAAAGCTATGAGATGTTAAAAATGTATATTTTAAAAAAATAAAAAAATTAATAAAAAAAAAATTTTAGAAGCACACTCTAATGAGCCCAATAGCATCTTTCAGGTCTCTACAAATTTCATGGAACTTTAAAACTTTGCCGAAAAATCTTGAAACCTCGTGTTCTTTTTATGTAAGTAAAGATTCAAGGACGCCGAGATTACACGTGAACGTGTCACTCAAAAAAGTTGTAAAAAAATTATTTTTTTTTTTTAAAGATAGTGTTGATCTCGAAGTGGACCGGCAGTTCTGAAGAGACAATTGACGTAACCTAGCAACAAAGGTCCAATCAGGGCCGCTTTCCCTCGAAATTATCGCCGTAATTCGGTCAAGTCATCACTGACCTTAATCGAATCATCTTTGATTTGTCAGTTTCTCTTCTCTATCGCCAACTGGATTTGTGTGGTCGGTTTCGTTGTTGTGGTGGCGGTTTCCTCAAACTTCACGGTTACGTTAGCGACAGCTTCCCGGATCGTAAGCTGTACGCATTATTTCCCAGGAAACGAGGCGGAAGGCCTCGGTGCGGTTTGGTAGTTGTATCGAAAAAGCTCCTTTCGAGCTGTTAGGTGGGAGTCGTAGAGCCGTTCACCGGTGCTACAACAAAACCGACCCGGCCACGACCCGACGCAGTCCGACAGGTGAAGTGAAGCAGAGGGCCAGAAGAACAGCAAGCAACCCGATTCTGGTGAAGTAGACTGAAGAACGGCGATCAACACCATCGTCAGTGACTTCACGATTTCGGACGGTTTTGGTGCGCTGGAATAAAAAAGTTTAGTGATCAGTGAAATTAGATGAACGGTGAGTCAAAAAATTTTTAATTTAATTCTTCAAAAAAAAAAATTTTTTTTTTGAGTAGTTGCTAAGATCTAGCTATTTCTTAAAATGCTAAACTTTTCTATACTTTGTGGCAAAAAAATTTTTTCTCCTAATTTTTATTCCTGCTAGCCCCATTGGTGTCAGAAATTGCTGGTAACGCGAGGAAGGCCTTAGAACCTCGTTGTCCCAATAACCACCCCTTTCACTTCTTTGGTCGTTGATTGTTGCCATTTCCTGTCGTTCGCTCGTAAATTCCAGAATCGTGCCGCAGGAAAAAAGGAGCTTTGCAGAATCTGGTCCGATGACCGTGACCCTCGTCTGTGGTGTCGGTCGCTTGCTCCTTGTTCGGAAGTGAATTGCGGTCTCCGTCTCATTGACTATCGTTCGATCTTGACATTGCCAATCTCTTAATTATTAAATTTTCGAGTCATACCCACTCCATTAAGAAGTTGCGTCATGGCAACGAAACGCCCGCTATTTTAGAGGTGACGGACAAAGAAAAATGCGCACCTTAAACTTGACCTTAAGCCTATTCATTCGATCGGATCCGGCTAATTCTTCCAGTAGCTACTTACCACTTTTGTGCCGCCAACCAGCAAATCTGATCCTTTTGATCCGTTCCGTTCCGTTGCGAATCGACCACGAGAAAAAGTACGCATACGAAGGAGGCCGGGGGAACAAAAATAACGATTGAAACGCCCGACCTTGGAAAGGTATTCGTTTGTTTTAGAAAGGATGATATTAAATCATTAGTTGCAACTACACACGATTTTATTTTAAATGCAATTGTTTTATGCGACTGTGGGTAATTATTAGTGGCGGAGCAAGTCATGCATCAAAGTACAAGATCTCTTCCTTTTCCGAGAATTTTTTTCTTCATTTTTTTCAATTTAAGGTCAACTACAGTAATGTTAGGTATCTTCTTCTGTTGATGTGCCTATAAAGAAGTACGGACAACCTTCCGATTTTTTATATTTTTTTGCAATATATAGTTGTACTTCTAGACTTGTAGACTTTCTTTATTTCTCGAGGGTCTTCATTTTGCTTTTTTTAAATTTTGACAATTTTTTTTTAATACATGTATTTTTGACAGCCTTTCTTCATTTTTTGCAAGTCTTCTTCGTTTTTTTATATATTTTCTATATCTATAGACTTTCTTCACTTGCTGATATTCTTCTTCAGTTGTTATTTTGTATGATTTTCTAATGAAGATCACTTATAGATTGATTTATTTTCTGGCGAGGAAACACAAATGTCTTCTAGTTTTTTATTTAATAACGTTTCTTCTTTTCTTCAATAATTCTCTTAATCTTATCTTCTCTATTGTAGAAATATTAAACTCCAAAACAAAAGAAAAAAATTCTACAAGTTCTTCAAATTTCTCATACTTATTCCAACATATTTTTATCTTCTATACCTATAGAATTTCTTTATTTTTTTATGGGTCTTTGTTTTGCTTTTTTAAAATTTCAACAATTTTTTTTTCAATAGGTACATGTATTTTTGACAGCCTTTCTTAATTTTTTGCAAGTCTTCTTCGTTTTTTCATACATTTTTTATACCTATAGACTTTCTTTACTTGCTAATATTCTTCTTCAATTGTTATTTTGTATGATCTTCTAATGAAGATCACTTATAGATACTTATTTGATTTACTTTCTGACGAAGAGACACAAATGTCTTCTTATTTTTTATTTAATAACGTTTCTTCTTTTTTTTCAATGATTCTCTTAGTCTTATCTTCTTCATTGTAGAAATATTAAATTCCTAAACACGAGAAAAAAATTGTACAAGTTTTTCAAATTTCTCATACTTATTCCAACATATTTTTATCTTCTATACCTATAGACTTTCTTCATATTTCTTCTAGTAATGCGCCTATAAACAAGCATGACAATCTTCCTATTTTTGATATTTTTTTGCAATATATAGTTTTACTTCTATAGACTTTCTTTATTTTTTGAGGGTCTTCGTTTTGCTTTTTTTAAATTTCGATAATTTTTTATCAATACATGTATTTTTGACCACCTTTCTTCATTTTTTGCTAGTTTTCTTTGTTTTTTTATATATTTTCTATACCTATAGACACTCTTCACTTGCTGATATTTTTCTTCAGTTGTTCTTTTGTATGATCTTCTAATGAAGATCACTTATAGATACTTATTTGATTTACTTTCTAGCGAGGAAACACAAATGTCTTCCTATTTTTTATTTAATAACTTTCCTTCTTTTTTTCAATGATTCTTTTAGTCTTATCTTCTTCATTGTAGAAATATTAAATTCCAAAACACGACAAAAAAATTCCACAAGTTTTTCAACATATTTTTATCTTCCATATCTATATTCCTTTCTTCATATTTTCAGCCTTTCTATTATTGCTTCTTGAACAAAATTTCTTGTTTCTTTTTAGTTGGAGTTGCAACGTTTTATTACTTTTTTTATACTTTTTGTAACATATTTTTTAACTTCTTCACAAACTTTCTTCCTCTTCCAAAAATTTTCTTCATTTTGATTTCTTGATTTACTGTCGTCTATTGTAATGTCAAGTATTACAATTAATAAAGTTTTTTCTTTTTATTCAATGATTCTCTTTATATTATCTTCTCATTGCGACAATATTGTAGTGAGGAGACACAAATGTCTTCTTATTTTTTATTCAATAAGTTTTTTCTTTTTTTCAATAATTTTCTTAGCCTTATCTTCTTCATTGTGAAAATATTAAATCTTAAACCACGTCAAAAAAAATCCTCAAGGGTCTTATACTTCCTCCAACATATATTTTTATCTTCTATACCTATAGACTTTCTTCATATTTTGCAAGTCTTTTTCGTTTATTTTAATCGTTGAATTGGCACTTCATTTAACTTACTTTTTTTGAAGACACAAGCTCTCTATTATTTCTTCTTGAACAAAATTTCTTCTTTCCTTTTAGTTAAAGTTGCAACGCTTTATTAATTTTTTATAATTTTTGTAACATATTTTTTAACTTCTTTACAAACTTTCTTCCTCTTCCAAAAATCTTCTTCATTTTGATTTTTTGATTTACTGTCGTCTATTGTAATGTCAAGTATTACATTCAATAAAGTTTCTTCTTTTTCTTCAATGATTTTCTTTATATTATCTTCTCATTGCGACAATATTGTAGCGAAGAGACACAAATATCTTCTTATTTTTTATTCAATAAGTTTTCTCTTTTTTTTTCAATGATACTCTTAGTCTTATCTTCTTCGTTGTGGAAATATTAAATCTCAAACCACGCCAAAAAAATCCACAAGTGTCTTCTTTTTCCAACATATATTTTTTATCTTCTAGACCTATAGACTTTCTTCATATTTTCTCTAGTAATCTTTGTAATACAATTTTAAATGCCAAAGTAACGAAAAAGATAGTTTTTTAACGTCAAGGTTTCTTCCAGAGTTCTTTCGGAATCACCAATCATGAGGCAAATCTTCTCCAAACTCGGCTTCCTCTACCAGCCCTACGTGCTGGCCATAGTGTCAATCGGTTACGTTTTGGGCGAGCTCGGTCATTACCTCATAGGCGTCACATCGAAAGCCATAGCAATCGACCTCCACTATGGCGACATCACTTGTCAACTCAACACCACCGAATACTACCTCAGCGACCTTCCCATCCATTGCAACACCGCCAACGACTCAGAAACGTGTCAATCCTACAACATCAACGGCACCCCTTACTGCGAATGGAACTACAACGGTCTCGGCTTGGACTACCAAATTTTGGCCGGTCCAAGTTTCATCGCCATCTTCACAATAGTTGGAGTCATCATGGGTTTCGCCGCCGACAAGTACCATAGGGTTAGGATGTTGGCGGTTTGCACCGTGGTGTTCTCGATCGCCATCATCTTGAGCGGTACCGTCATGGAGTACTGGCAATTGGTGCTGTTGAGGATGATAATGGCGGCGGGTGAATCCGGTTGCAACCCTCTAGCTACCGGGATTTTGTCCGATATTTTTCCCGAAGAAAAGAGGGCGTTGGTCATGTCGATCTTCAATTGGGGAATCTACGGAGGGTACGGAATAGCGTTTCCGGTCGGACGATACATTCCGCCACTGAACGCGTGGGGGTTGGGGTGGAGAGTCACCTATTACGGTGCTGGAATTATAGCGTTGATCGTTGGTGTTCTCACTTGGTTCACTCTCAAAGAACCGGCGAGACAATCGATTGGGGAAGATGCTGTCGGTGCTGATGGCAACACCAAGAAGGTTGGACTGTTACAAGTGATTTCGGATCCAAGAATCATCATGCTGTGTTTTGCGGCGTCCATCAGACATTGTGGTGAGTTGGAAAGAAGAAGAAATTTTCTTTGGAGGAGTTTGCCAAAATTTTTGACTTAACCCGAATGTTTCAGGTGGAATGTGTTTCGCTTACAATTGCGACCTCTACTACGAACTCTACTTCCCCGACTACGATTTGGGGTGGTGGTTGTTCGCCGTTACCATTGTCGTCGGCAGCATTGGCGTGGTGGCTGGGGGGATAATTTCGGACAAGTTCGTTGCCAAAATGGGGATTCGATCGCGGGCCTTAATTTTGGGAATCAGCCAGATTCTTGCCACACCTTTCGCCTTCGGCAGCATCTTCTTCGACCCGACTTGGGCCATGGTCACTTTGGGAATTTCCTACTTTTTCGGTAAGTTTTCAGAAATTTTCCAAAGTTTTTTTCTAATTTTCTCTCCATTCGCAGCCGAAATGTGGTTCGGGATCCTGTTCGCTATTTTAGTCGAAATCGTGCCGCTCCAAGTCCGGTCCACGACAGTGGGCATCTTCCTCTTCGTCATGAACAACATCGGGGGCAACCTCCCCATTTTGGTGGAACCTGTCTCCAAGGCCATCGGCTACAGGGAGAGCCTCTACATCTTCTACGCCGGATTCTACGGCATAAGTGAGTTTAACAATTTTTTTCTTAAATTAATTTACTTAAATAGTGTTTTTTTCTTAATTATTATTTTTAATTAATTAAATAAAAAATCGTTTTTTTCTTTAATTAATTAAATTAAACATATTTTTTAAAAGTTAAATTCAAAATTGTTTTTTTCTTAATTATTATTTTTAATTAATTAAATTAAACATATTTTTTAAAAATTAAATTAAAAATTTTTTAAAAATTTTTTTTTTCTTAATTATTATTTTTAATTAATTAAATTAAAGACATTTTTTAAAAATTAAATTAAAAATTATTTTTAAAAATTGTTATTTTTGATTAATTAAATTAATTTTTTTTTTTAATTATTATTTTTAATTAATTAAATTAAACATTTAAAAAAAATTAAATTTAAAATTGTTTTTAAAAAATGTTATTTTTTTAATTATTATTTTTAATTAATTAAATTAAACATTTTTTTTTAAATTAAATTCAAAATTCTTTTTAAAAATGGTTATTTTTAAATAATTAAATTGAAAATTGTTTCTTTTTCTTAAATATTATTTTTAATTAATTAAATTAAAGACATTTTTTAAAAATTAAATTAAAAATTATTTTTTAAAATTCTTATTTTTGAATAATTAAATTGAAAATTGTTTTTTTTTCTTAATTATTATTTTTAATTAATTAAATTAAAGACATTTTTTAAAAATTAAATTGAAAATTCTTTTTAAAAATTGTTATTTTTGAATAATTAAATTAAAAATTGTTTTTTTTTTCTTAATTATTATTTTTAATTAATTAAATTAAAGACATTTTTTAAAAATTAAATTGAAAATTATTTTTTAAAATTGTTCATTTTGATTAATTAAATTAAAAATTGTTTTTTTCTCTATTATTATTTTTAATTAAATAAATTAAACATTTTTTAAAAATTAAATTCAAAATTTTTTTTAAAAATTGTTATTTTTGAATAATTAAATTGAAAATTGTTTTTTTTTCTTAATTATTATTTTTAATTAATTAAATTAAAGACATTTTTAAAAAATTAAATTAAAAATTCTTTTTAAAAATTGTTATTTTTGAATAATTAAATTGAAAATTGTTTTTTTTTTTTAATTATTATTTTTAATTAATTAAAATAAAGACATTTTTTAAAAATTAAATTAAAAATTATTTTTTAAAATTGTTATTTTTAATTAATTAAATTAAAAATTGTTTTTTCTTAATTATTATTTTTAATTAATTAAATTAAACATATTTTAAAAAAATTAAATTCAAAATTGTTTTTAAAAATTGTTATTTTTGAATAATTAAATTGAAAATTGTTTTTCCTAATTATTTCTTGAAATTACCTTTTTAGGTTCTGTGATGTTCCTGTTGACGGCGATTTTCATGGAGGGTCCCCCGAAGACGTTGCCGGTGGTCGCCCCGAAAGACCTTGGTCACGACAACAACATCTTCACCACCTCCGACGAAATGGTGTTGCCCAGCATCACGTCGATGGTGACCAACACGAAGAGTGATCCACGAGAGACCAGCAGGCTCTAAACTTCAGACTGATTCCGTAACATTAAGGCCGTTTCTTGTCCAAATATTTATAGTTATAGAGCACCGTCGCCCCCTTTGACGGTCCAGAAGGAGCGTTCGGCCCCCCCGGACGGGGCACCAACCACCACAAGCAGTTCTGTACCGCGTAGGTACATAGATAAAACGATGGTGTGTTGTAGAGACGACGATTTTTTGTCGAATTGTTTTTGTATTTTTAAGATCAATAAAACTAAGATTAAAACAAAAACAATTATTGGTTTGTTTAGCTGTACATAGTTGTAATAAAAGTAATAATTACCATGGCTGTCTTGAAAGTATTGCGACACTCCTGATGGCTCTTGATGCAAGTGTTGCGTTATCAATTGGTGTCAATTGATAACAGTTTTGTAATACTTGTAGGCAACTTTCTAATGACTTGACTAACGCAAGCAGAGAGGGGTAGGAACCAAATTAATTATTTTGGACATCCCCAAAGAAATTTCAACTTCAGTCAAGTCGCCTCACCACTTAGTGTCATCTTCAAAACAACCAATGTGGCTTTAATGCGTGTTAAGGGCGATAAATTGAGGTTGGAACGCGTCGGGACATTAATTTTGTGTGCGACTGCACGCGTCGTGACGTCGTGGTGGGCCTGGAGAGTTCTCGTAAATTCTCGCGGCGCGTTCGGTCCGCTTCGGCGAAATTCCCCACTTCCGCTGACGTCACGCGCCATGGTGATGTGATTTAAATGTCATTGAATTTCGACAAGATGGCAGAATAAGGCGTGATAGTGAAAATAGTGCAAATAATCGTTGAAATCATGGCGAAATCCCGCGTAATAGTGAAATCTAGTGAACCCGTTAAATTCTTTGAAGAAACCGTCGAAACTTCCGCGAAAATCCCGTTGCATAACCCCCAAAATCGCAGACGAACTCACTGTCTTTGTCACATGGGCAATTTGTGTTATTGGCGGATTTACGGAGGAGATTTCTTGGATTTGTGAACTGCCCCGAACGTAAAAATGTTCGTCATAACGAACGGGGGTCGTTTCGCGCCCCAAAAACAAAATTTCTGCACCATGCCTCCATTGATGGTATCACGAGGCGCCATTTACGACAAACCGTTCCCGGATTTCATCAACAGGATCAATCCCGAAAACCGCGAGCAACACAATCAAACGACACCACAACCACCCCTGCAAAAATGCCGCGACCCCTGTCCACCTGTCAAAATTCACGTCGTCGCCCCCTCGACAGGACTCACGTGCAATAGCTGGCGCAAGAAGAACAGACGGAGACGTCGCAACAGAAGAAGGAAAAACAAACAAAAAGAAGCGAAAATCGTCGTCAAAATGCAATCGGAAAGCAGCTCCGAGGAGGAGGAAATTGAATTTTTGCCAAAACCCGCAAGACAGCGCACTCTATCGGTGGAAAGCGACGACAGTTTCGTCGTTTTTTTCGACGACGACCACCAAGAACAGGGCGCTTCATCATCATCCCCCGAGGGTAGCGATTCTGAAGAAGAAGTAGTTCCGAAACCCGCCGCCAGAGTGACAAAGGTACAAAGATCACGTCCTCCTTGACAACTTGATAACACGAAAACAAAGTTCATGGATAACGCGACCGCTTATCGCTCCGATAATTAATTAATTAATTGTTGATTTTAAATTTTAGGTTCGTTTCGCCGCCGGGCCTCAATTGGCGGAAATCCACCCGATGATCAAGTGGTCGTTTGCGTATCAGGCGGCCCGCAAGGGGCCTTGGGAGGAGCACGCCAGAGATAGGGTGCGTTTTGGTGACCGCATCCGGAGATCGGAACCTGTCCTCAACGACGTTCTCAGCCCTCAACATCGGGCCAAAATCTACGCGACCAGATTCCAATAATTGCTGTCTCTTTTTTAACTTAACGACAACGTTAGATTAGATAATGGTGGCAAAGGCTGTGAAGTTAGGCTGTAGCAACTAACTGAAACCGACTGATGCTTTAGTTTTAATTTGTAAGTTCTGTAAATAATTTTAAAGCTGTTTATTTTTCTATTTCGACAAGACTTTTGTAATTGATGTTACCAATTTTCGAATTTTTCGAAATTTTGTTTAGGATTTTAATTTAGGGTTCTATGTTGGTGTCGGAGGGTAAATTTCGGGGTAATGATAAAAGGCGAAAGGTTCTATATCGGTGATGAACGTCAAATTAATGGCGCCGATTAGAGCTTTCTTTAATCTTTGTATTGTGCAAAATTATGTGTATTCTTAGTAAAAATTGATATTTCGGTAAATTTTTTTTTTTGGTAATGAACCTCTTAACTCACAGCCCTCAAACCTTATATTACGTATGATAATAAAGGAAAAAGTGTCTTATCTGAAAATGCAAAAACGTATAGGGTCTTCTATTAAAAAAAAACGGCGATGACGTTATTTTTTGAAAAATTGAGTAACTTTTAGAAATTGAAGTACGTCACTGCATAGTATAGAAATATTACAAAAACTTTTGTTTAGGGTATTTTTTAATCCAACTTATAGTTTAGCCAGAAATCAGGTGTTTTGACAAATCGCAACTGTCTGAACTACATCCTAAAGTCTGCACTACATCCTTAAGTCTGCACTACGTCCTAAAGTCTGTACTACATCTTAAACCCTTCACTATATCTTAAAATCAGCACTACAAACTAAAGTCTGCATTACTTACTAAAATGTGCACTACATCTTAAAGTGATTTGCGTTTTAAAGTTCATACTACGTCTTAAACTCTTCATTACATCTTCAAATCTGCACTACATCTTAAAGTCTGTATTACACACTAAAATAAGGACTGCACCTTAGTCTGTACTACGCTCTAAGGTCTGCACTACCTGCTAAAATATGCACTACATACTAAAGTCTGCACTACTTACTAAAATTTGCACTACATCTTAAAGCTGACTACATTTTAAAGTCTGTACTACAAACTAAAATATGGGCTGCACTTTACTTTGTACTACTTTCTAAAGTCTGCACTACTTCTTAAAATATGCACTACATACTAAAGTCTGCACTACTTACTAAAATGTAAATTACATCTTAAAGCCTACTACGTCTTAGAGTCTACTCTACACTACATTCTAAAATCTGTACTACATCCTAAAGTCTGCACTACATACTAAGATCTGCACTACACACTAAAATCTCCACTGCTTCTTAGTCTGTAGGTACAAGGTTCTAAAGTTGGCATTACATCCTAAAATGGTAAAATAGCATGGTAAAATCTGCCCTACATCCTAAAGTGTTTACCACACTAAAATATCCATCTTACTTTGTACTACGTCCTAAAGTTTGCACTACTTCTTAAACTCTTTATTAGATCTTAAAGTCTGCACTACATCTTTAAATCTGCACTGCATCCTGAAGTCTGTACTACACACTAAAATAAAGACTGCACCTTACTTTGTACTACGCCCTAAAGTCTGCACTATCTCCTAAAATATGCACTACATCTTAAAGTCGGTACTACATACTAAAGTCTTTGCGACAGTAAAATATGCATCTTACTTTGTATACGTCTTAAAGTGTGCACTACATCCTAAAGTCTGCACTACATTTTAAAGTAGGCACTTTATTCTAAAGTTTGTACTACATCCTAACGTCTGCACTACACACTGAAGTTGGCACTACCTACTAAAATTTGCACTCCACCTTAAAGTCTGCACTAAACATTAAAATCTGCACTGCATCTTAGTCTGTCCTACGTCCTACAATCTGCACTACACCTTAAAGTCTGCACTACATCTTAAAGTGTACTACGTCTTGAAGTCTTCACCACCTCCTAAAATGTGCACTACATCTTAAAGCCTACTACATTCTAAATACTGCACTACGTCTTACAGTGTACTACGTCTTAAAGTTTGTACTACTTTTTAATCTCTTCATTACATCTTTAAATCTGCACTGCATCCTAAAGTCTGTACTACACACTAAAATAAAGACTGCACCTTACTCTGTATTACGCTTTAAAGTCTGCACTATCTCCTAAAATATGGACTGTTTTTTACTCTGTTTTCCTTTCTAAAGTCTGCACGACCTCCTAAAATGTGCACTACCTCTTAAAGCCTACTACATTCTAAGTACTGCACTACGTCTTAAAGTGTACTACGTCTTAAAGTTTGTACTACTTCTTAAACTTTTCATTACATCTTAAAGTCTGCACTACATCTTTAAATCTGCACTGCATCCTGAAGTCTGTACTGCAAACTAAAATTTGGATTGTTTTTTACTCTGTATTTCTTTCTAAAGTCTGCATGACCTCTTAAAATATGCACTACATACTAAAGTCTTTACCACAGTCAAATATGCACAGTCAAATACTTTGTCTACTTTCTAAAATCTGCACTACACCTTAAAGTCTGCACTACATCCTTAAGTCTGCACTACATCCTAAAGTCTGCACTACATCTTAAAGTGTACTACGTGTAGAAGTCTTCACTACGTTCTAAAATTTGTAGTACGTCCTAAAGTCTGTACTACATCTTTAACTCTTCACTACATCTTAAAGTCTGCACTGCATCCTAAAATCTGTACTACACACTAAAACATAAACTGCACCTTACTCTGTACTACGTCCTAAACTCTGTACTACCTCCTAAAGTCTGCACTACTTCTTAAAGTGTGTACTAAATACTAAAACATGAACTGCACCTTACTCTGTACTACGTCCTAAAGTGTGCACTACCTCCTAAAATGTGCACTACATCTTTAAACCTACTACATTCTAAGTACTGCACTACGTCTTAAAGTGTACTACGTCTTAAAGTTTGTACTACTTCTTAATCTCTTCATTACATCTTAAAGTCTGCACTATCTTTAAATCTGCACTGCTTCCTAAAGTCTGTACTACACACTAAAATAAAGACTGCACTTTACTCTGTACTACGCCCTAAAGTCTGCACTATCTCCTAAAATATGCAGTACATCCTAAAGTCGGTACTACGTCCTAAACTCTGTACTGCAAACTAAAATATGGGTTGTTTTTTACTCTGTATTCTTTTCTAAAGTCTGCACGACCTCCTAAAATATGCACTACATATCTACTAAAGTCTTTACCACAGTAAAATATGCATCTTACTTTGTCTACGTCCTAAAGTGTGCACTACATCCTAAAGTCCGCATTACAGTCATTACATCCTAAAGTCTGCACTACATCCTAAAGTTTGTAGGACACATTAAAATATGCACTAGATCTTGAAACTTATTTACTCTCGAAAAAGTAACTAAAGCCGATATAATCTACTTAGCAAAGTTAGTAAAGTTTCCAGTCATGTACTGTAGCAGAGGGTATATAACAAAGCATATACTGTATAGAGTCCTAATAAATAACTTTTTTTATTATTTTTATCGGTAACTTGATGGATGTTAGTGTTGAATCTCGATTGTTTCTTTGGATGCGTCACGGAATAGGTGACGTGTCGTTGTTTGGTCCGATGACGCTCCAATTGCGCAATAATCGTAATTAGTGACGATGTCATCGTCGGGTCCAATTTTAATACCATGCAGGTTCGACAAAGCCACCATGATCTAGAGTGTGATTGTTTGAGGTTAGCCTCGGCGCCGGGGTCGCTCGTATGTGGGACAGTCGTCCATCGATCACATCTTGTGCAATTTTCTTTATTAAAATTCTGAAAGAACGTCGTCGGAACGTCTCAGAATACCAAACAAGATCACGTGCCACAACTCAAAAACGTTTGACAGTCGAAACGCTCCATTTACCATCAAATTATCGCCACCAATTCTTGAGGAAAAAAAAAATTCAATTTTTCAACCGTGATCTAGTAGCAGTTGGAACGATAGGGGTGGTGGCGTTATTGAAAACTTATCTTCGACGATAGATCTAGAAGGTTGCAATTGTTTGCCGCAATTGGCTCGAGTCTTTTTTGTTTTGCAACAATTGAAGTGGGAGTGTCCGGTAATTTAAATAGAATAGCCCACCAAGCCTCGTTTTTTCGTTATTTTCCATCGAAAAGTCGCCGAGACCGCTACAAAATGTTCTTCAAATTCACCCTCTATTCAACATTAACAGTAAGTCAACTGTCAAATTAACAACAATAATAACAAAAAACTTTTTTCGTAACCAACCAATAATAACAAGAAAAAAAATTTTTTTTAACCCACAGTTGTTAACTTCTGCCATACCGTTCCTCTACGATGCGCCTCGCACTCTGACGTCACTGGTATCCTCCGCATCTGCCGCTTCTTCCGCGTCGCAACCTCTCGGCAACATCGCCGATCTTCGCGGCAACAAAGCGGAGAAACTCAAAAATCTCGAAGATGACGCCGACGACGAAGAATTCTTCCGGCAGTCCGTCGATGAAACGAGCGAAGAAACCAACGAAGCAGCTCCCGGACTGTTGCAGAAGAAAATCGGTAAAATTTTGCGCAAAATTCAATTTTTGTCGTCGCTAGCAGGCGGTGGAGGTTCCAATACCGACACCAACACCCAAGACGATGACGATTTCCGAAAAGAACAAGACGACTTCAACAAGGAGTTCGACGAGGATACCAAAAATTCGACCGGCACGTCGTCATCGGCCAATTTGGAGGAAGGTTCGGGGTATTTCTACGAAGCGCCCTCGGTGAGGAAAAGCGAAAAACAACGTGAAGGTGTCGACAAAATCGGATTTAATCCAGCAGCTGTTGGGGTTTTCTTCATGGAACTTATTGGGAGTCTAGTCGGCTTGGCTTACGGAGCGGCGGCGCAATTCAATCAAGGAGGCGGCGCAACTCAGTGATTGCGACTGCGCAGAAAACGTATTAATTTTAGGTTAGAAAATTAGCTTTACGTTGTTTTTCTCGTCAATAAAGATCCCAGTTTTGACTGTTATTACCCAACGAGCACAAGGAGTAAATTACTTCAAGGTGAATGTCTTGATTTTCGAAACTGTAGTTGGCCCAAATTAATCAAGTTGTTGGTAAACAGTTGCGCATCACCAATTGCGCAACTGTTTACTATTATGACAGCAGAAACGTCACTTGAACGAAAACGCTATTTTAACTAAGAAAAGTTATGTGCAGAGGTGCATTATGTCGTTTCGTAATTTTGAAAACAATTGCTTTTAATTATTTCAAAATTAATGAAGAAAAAATTGTGAAGGAACAACGACACGAAGAAAGAGGTAAAGAAAGTAAGTGCACTAATGGCACAGAGGGTAAAAGTATAAAGAGCTAAAAAAAAAGATAGAACACAGAATAGAGCAAGCGAGAGAAAAATAAGGAAAAGGTCTTGAATTTGAAAGAAATAAAAATGTGAAAGAAAGAATGAAATAAAAATAAAGAAGTGATTAAAAAAATAGAACTTGTAAAGAGCGGGAAAGAGTGAAAATGTAGAAGAAGAAAAAATTTTTCAAATTAATATGTTCCTAAAGAGTAAAACGCATAAATAAAGAGTACAAGTAAGGAAAAGAAGAATGAGAAGCTAGAAATAGATAGAGTAAGCAAGAAAAAAATAAGAAAAAAGTCTTGAATTTGAAATAGTCCTAAAAGGAATAAAGATGTGAAGGAAAGAAAGAGAAGAAAGCAAAATGAAAAAGTATAAAAAAATATAGAATTCTTAAACAGCAGGAAAGAGTAAGAATGTAGAGAAAGAAGAAAAAATGTTTTAAACTAAAATGTTCTTAAATAAAGAGTAGAACGCATAAAGAGTACGAGTAAAGAAGAGAAGAATGAGAAGCTAGAAATAGATAGAGTAAGCAAAAAAAATAAGGAAAAAGTCTTGAATTTGAAATAGTTTTAAAAAGAATAAAGATGCGAAGGAAAGAAAGAGAAGAAAGAAAAATGAAGAAGTATAAAAAAATATAGAATTCGTAAAGAGCAGGAAAGAGCAAGAATGTAAAAAAAGAAAAATTTTCAAACTAATATGTTCCTAAAAAGAGTAGAACGCATAAAGACTACGAATAAGAGAGAGAAGAATGAGAAGCTAGAAATAGATAGAGTAAGCAAGAAAAAAATACGGAAAAAGTCTTGAATTCGAAATAGTCCTAAAAGGAATAAAGATGTGAAGGAAAGAAAAAGAAGAAAGAAAAATGAGGAAGTGTTTAAAAATATAGAATTTGTAAAGAGCAAAAAAGAGCGTGAATCTAGAAAAAGAAGAAAAAATGTTTCAAACTAATATGTTTCTAAAAAAAGTAGAATGCATAAAGAGTACAAGTAAGAGAGAGAAGAATGAGAAGCTAGAAATAGATAGAGTAAGCAAAAAGAAAATAAGAAAAAAGTTTTCAATTTGAAATAATCCTAAAAGGAATAAAGATGTGAAGAAAAGACAGAGAAACAAGAAAAATAAGGAAGTGTTTAAAAATATAGAATTCGTAAAGAGCAGGAAAGGGCGAGAATGTAGAGAAACAAGAAAAAAGGTTTCAAACTAAAATGTTCCTAAAAAGAGTAGAGCAAATAAAGAGTACAAGTGAGAAAGCGAAAGAGAAGATTAAGAAGTTTAAAAGAATAGAAATAGATAGAGTGAGCAAGAAAAAAATAAGAAAAAGTTCCTAAATTCAAATTTTTTTTAAAAGGAATAAAAAAGTGAGGAAAAGAAAAAGACAAAAGGAAAATGAGAAAGTGTTTAAAAAAATAGAATTTGTAGAGAGTGGGAAAGAGCAAGAATGTAGAGAAAAAAAAAATTTTTAAACTAATATGTTTCTAAAAAGAGTAGAACGCATAAAGAGTACGAGTAAGGAATAGATAAATGAGAAGCTAGAAATAGAGTAAACAAGAAAAAAATAAGGAAAAAGTCTTGAATTTGAAATAGTCCTAAAAGAAATAAAAATGTGAAAAAAAAAGAAGAAAGAAAAATGAGGAAGTGTTACAAAATATAGAACTTGTAAAAAGCGGGAAAGAGCAAGAATATAGAAAAAAAAGAAAAAATGTTTTAAACTGAAATGTTCTTAAAAAGAGTAGAACGCATAAAGATTACAATTAAGAAAAAGAAGAATGAGAAGCTAAAAATAGATAAAGTAAGCAAGAGAAAAATAAGGAAAAAGTCTTGAATTGGAAATAGTCCTAAAAGAAATAAAGATGTGAAGGAAAGAAAGAGAATAAAGGAAAATGAAGAAGTTTTTAAAAATATAGAATTTGTAAAGAGCAAGAAAGAGCAAGAATGTAGAAAAAGAAGAAAAGATGTTTTAAACTAATATGTTCCTAAAAAGAGTAGAACGCATAAAAAGTACGAGTTAGAGAGACAAGAATGAAAAGCTAGAAATAGATAGAGTAAGCAAGAAAGAAGTAAGGAAAAAGTCTTGAATTTGAAATAGTTCTAAAAAGAATAAAGATGTGAAAAAAAGAAAGAGAAGAAAGGAAAATGAGGAAGTGTTTAGAAATATAAAATTTTTAAAGAGCAAAAAAGAGCTAGAATGTAAAAAAAGAAAAAAAATGTTTCAAATTAAAAATGTTCTTAAAAAAAGTAGAACACATAAAGAGTAGTGGTGAGAGAAACAAGAATGAGAAAAAATGTCTTTAACTCTGACGTTTCCAATAGGAATAGACCCCACCCCACATACAAATAGAGGGAGAAAAAGAAAAAAAAATAATAAAAACATTTTGAACTATGGTGTTTCTACTTGGAATAAAATCTATAGGGAGTGAAAGGATGAAAAGGGGAGATGACAAAGAAAGAAGGAAAGAAGCCTTAAATTAAAAAAACAAATAGAACACAGAGTGTGTGAGAAAGAGAAAAAGAAAGAAAATGAGTAAGGATTCCTTAAACTATAATGTTTGTAAAAGAAATAAAACCTATACATATAGAGAAAGAAAGAAGGAGAAGGAGAAGGAGAGATGAGGAACAAACCTTGTAGATAGAGAGAGAAAGAGAAATTTATAAAGAAAAAAAGACTTGAATAAAAAATAAATAAAGTCTTTAAAAAAATTTATTCCTTCGGGTTTGGGACCCCAATTGATTGATGGTCCGGGACCTGTGATGACGTCACCTCTTGCACCAGTCAAAGACCTCCGGCGAGTCGCCCATGTCAAACTGCACAGAGCGCCCAGAAAATGACGAGATCTGCCGAAAAAAATATGCAAATTCCAGTTTTGAGCACATAAAAAAAATAACAACATCACAACCACACCAAAAAGTTCGTTAACACCTCAAGGTCAATGGGATCGAATGTCGCCTTGAAGCGGCCGTCCATAAGGTCCGGAATCGAATCCTGGCGACCAGTTCGGAAACATTTCAAGTTCGAAAACTCGTCTTGGTAATAATTCAGCACGAAATCGACGTTATACAGCGAAACCGAAAGTGACACTTGCCAAAAAAAAATTCGAAAATAAACAGAAAAATCGGGAAATTTTCAACAATTCGAAAATAAGAGAAAAGTCTGGTGCTGAAGGCAGGTGTTTTTGGTAACTTGTTGCAGTTGTTGTCGGTTGGTTGAAGAAGCGCAGTTATTTCTCGAGGACCTGTATAAAACACAATTAAGACCGCTTTGGCCGACGAATGCTAAGTAACAAGACAGTATGCCTCTGAGTGTCTGCCGGGTCGATTCATTAAAATGTGCCGCATCGCCTTAATTGTTCTCCTATTTGGCCAGGTACGTATCAGGAGTTTTCCCCCCAAAATTTCCTCATTAAATTCTTCCACCAGACTTGGTCCCAATTTAGAGGCCCTCCGATGGTAGAAACAAAACCGAATCTTCTCGACTCCTTTATACCGGCCAGCATGCAAATCATAGCCTACATGACAGAAATCATGAAATTCGAACTAAAACCTCAAACAGGCGACCCAACAACAACAACCACATCGACAGTTCCACCGACACGACCTCACAAACCCGCAATTTACGCCCCCCAATTCCCCCCAGGTCCCTCCGTTTATTTTTCCAAAGGTTTCACCTACGAAGAGTACGTCGACAGACTCAAACACCCCAGCGGCTACAACTATTTCGACCGTTACAAGTTCTCGTTGGAACAACAAGAAGAAAGAGGACGAAGTCTCGACAGCACCAGGTACTATTCGGAATTTTATCGCGAAATCCCCGAAGACATCGAGGATCTAATCGGAAAACAAACGAGCGATTTGTTGAAACTGGGCAACACCATCGAGGAAATTTCGGAACGGGACGACAACGAACAACAAATTCAGGAGTTTTCGCGAAGTTACGACGACTCCAACTTCGGCTTTTTGCTTCTAAGACAGAAGAAAACGCCACCCACCAGAGCCTACGTCACGTTGTTGTCGCTCTACAACCTCCTCAACAAAGAATCGAAGAGTTTGGGACTCAACAAGTACAGCGTGAGTCATCACCTCAAAATTTGTCTAGAGCCACTCTTTAGTCAGTTTTACCTTCATAGGGGAAGTTATTTCTTCTCAAAAAAATTGTTGGGGTGTTGAGCCTGGGTCATAGTGACTCCCAATGAGACTCTTCACCTTCAGTTAACTCTTGCGCAAGCTATTGGCGGGTTAAAAATTCCTCAATTGACGTTTTGATGCGGCTTTGAGGAAACTCGGTGTATATTTGGTTGCATAACCGCGATAATTTTTTAATTTTTTTCCAGGGTTATTCGCAGAATATTTTGGTCCAGTTAGCGGAAACTTCGTCGGGCACTTCCGCTGACCAATTGAAAACAGTTTTGACCGAAATTACGCGAAGAAAAGACACCAAGAACGCTCCAGTTCTCAAGAAAATCGACCAATTGGTCAAGGATCTCGAAGACACCTCCAGCTACCTGAATACGGCCCTGCGGTACATTCCACCCCTCAAATTCGCGCTTTAGACAATAATAACAAGTTGGCTGTTGTTTTTTTGTACATAAATCTTGCCTTACTTTATTAACAAATTTTTTCTTTAACGATTTAATAAATAATAATTTTAATGGATTTGTGACGTTTTATTGCGAAATTTCGATAATTTGCGAGATAGGCAAAAAACTAATTAACGGCTTAGTTAATTTATGCCCAATTTCTATAAGGGCCCCGCCGGTCAATCGCTCGCTATATAGGCGGCGTCGCGACGGTTTCCACCATTGTACGAAACGATGGGCAAATTGCTGCTAGTGTCGGCGCTACTGGTCCAGACGCTTTTGGTAAGTCTTTTTTGAAGGTCTGACAACAATGGAACATTCTCATATTCTGATTGATATCGAATATCGATATTTAAAATATATCGACGTATCGAATATCGATATTTAAAACATATCGACATATCAAATATCAATATTTAAAATATATCGACATATCGAATATCAATATTTAAAATATATCAACGTATCAAATATCGATAATTAAAATATATCGACATGTCAAATATCAATATTTAAAATATATCGACATATCGAATATCAATATTTAAAATATATCAACGTATCAAATATCGATATTTAAAATATATCAACATATCAAATATTAATATTTAAAATATATCGACATATCGAATATCGATATTTAAAATATATCGACATATCGAATATTGATATTTAAAATATATCGACATATCAAATATCAATATTCAAAATATATCGATATATCAAATATTAATATTTAAAATATATCGACATATCGAATATCAATATTTAAAATATATCGACATATCGAATATCGATACTTAAAATATATCAACGTATCAAATATCGATAATTAAAATATATCGACATGTCAAATATTAATATTTAAAATATATCGACATATCGAATATCAATATTTAAAATATATCGACGTATTAAATATCGATATTTAAAATATATCAACATATCAAATATCGATATTTAAAATATATTGACATATCGAATATCGATATTTAAAATATATCGACGTATCGAATATCGATATTTAAAATATATCGACATATCAAATATCAATATTTAAAATATATCGATATATCGAATATTGATATTTAAAATATATTGACGTATCAAATATCGGTATTTAAAATATATCGACATATCAAATATCGATATTTAAAATATATCGACATATCGAATGTCGATATATTGATATCAAATGTCGATATATCGATATCAGTAACTTTCCATATCGTTATTCGATATATCGATATAAACTTCAATATGTCGCAGGCCTACTTGATCATGTAGCTACATTTTTCTTAACGTTATCAGTGGACCAAGCACCAAATGTTAATTTTTTTTCTAAATTTTTTTTTGTTAACAATTTGAAGGTGAGGAGTGAAGAGACGACGACGCCTGCGCTGGCTCCTCTCAATGACGAAATCGTCGACTACTCGATGTTGGAGTCGGAGGAGGCTTCGCCTCCCGAGATCGTCCTCGATTCGCTGGCGGGCTTTCCCCAAATTTCCACCAATAAACATCTGGCGTTGACGTTTCTCGATCGTCTGTCACCGTCGTTCTGGTTGCGCCCTCTAACGGACAAAATTACGAAAATTGCCGATTTCGTCTCGCTGGTTCACCATCCCAACTTCGGCGGCGTCCAGTTGTTGAGTCCCCAACATTTATGGGAGAAACTCCACATGAAAGGTCACCATTACTGGACAGGACCGTACGGTTCGATTTATGGTGCGGCTAATGTCAAGCCGGTCGATTACCCTTTCGCTTATCGCAAATCGAAGTCGACTTGATTTCGTTTTTATTATCGTTGTACATAAAATTTGTTTATTATTATTATTATCACCGCCACCTTCGGTGGTTTTAGTTTAGTTAAGCGGGTCAATCGTTGCATTCATAATTAACTGTATCTGCGTAACGTTAAACTTTTACTTTATTATCGTTGGATCGTTGTTTTTGTGGAAATTTACCTGAAATGTAAAAAATTTCCCATCGCTGTCGTTAAGGGAAAAATTGCACGGGCTTCTTGATTCAAACAAACTCGTTTGGGTGTTGGTATTTTTATTTGTTTATAAATAGATTTTAATGACGCTATAGCGCATTTAACGCCGTCGCCGTCATTTTTGTCGGGACACCAACTGGAAACAAATCGAAGATGACAACAACAACAAGATTGACCTTCGATTTAAACGACCAAAATTTTCCAATTTTTTTGACTGGTCTGGAATGTTTAGGATACGGCCCTGGACGCAGAAATTGACAATTAACGAAGTTTCTTAATTATATGTACTTTTAACAGTTCGGTTCGCTTTCCCTAAGTAATTGTGGACGTATAAAAAATAACGACTGTCGTTAAGACGTTAACGAAAGGAAAATACGAAATGTCAATTATGTAGAAAGTAGAAAAAGGAAGAATTGAACAAAACTAAAAAGTGGGGAAAAAGAATAACAGTACATCAAGAAGACGTTGAACAAATATTAAAAGAAAAATTTTGATAAATGGAATTATAAACCTTAATATACTTATAAACAATAATAAAAAATTTCCAAGAAAAAACAAGAACATGAATAAAAAAGTTGAAAGAAAGTAGTAGAAAAAAAGAGTCAACAGCCATTGAAAAAAAATTGATCAAAATTAAAACGCCTACTACATTAAAGCTTCAAACAATTTCTTGCAATGAAGGTCGCGATACTACTATTGAAACATCATGTAAATTAAGCGAAGAGATTCCAATGATTCTCGTGAAGTTTGTTAACTTTTATTTATTAGATTAACAACAACTAACGTGTCGCGACGGATGTTCGGCTTCGTGTCTAAATCAACAACAATCGCCGCTAACAACAATTAAAGTGTTGTTGTTGCTAGTCTCGCTCAAAACCAAATTCCAGCCTTTCAAACTGTCAGTAGAAAAGAAAAAAAAATTAAGGCGCACGACTCCAACCAGTGGCGTACCTACCTCAAAACTTTAATCGCTGGCCTTAAAGTACCGTTAATCCATATGACGGCACTTCAGTGTGTTAGGGCAAGGAAAAAGTCTTTTCAAATAGTAATTTTTAATGGTGCTTTTAAAAAAAAATACAGGGCCCTGAACTGACCTTGCGTAGAACTTTTTTTCCCAAAAAAAGTATCGTTCGAACAATGAGGATTTAAACCCGAGACCTGTCTATGGTACGCCACCGGTTTTCCACGGCTCTATCGACCTCGCTAATCGTTGCGTGTTCGATCTTTGTAGTTTCTCGTCTTTCCGTGATGACTTTACTTGCGTGTTGCGCGCGCATTAACGGCACTTTAATAGGAAGCCGTTTGACGGCACTTTAGGTACAGTGAACTTTTATTATCATCGAAGTCGTAGTAGCAATAGAAATTGTTAATAGTTTCTAAACAAAAATCAAGAGATCTGCTAAAAAAAATTGGGAACAAATATAATGTACACCAAATTAAACCATACATCGCTTGCACTGTCCACCAGAAAACTTACTGAGCATCAAAAAATCTAAATAAAACCCAAATTATTATACATCAGAAAATGAGAACATCACCACTAAAATAACTATGTTGCGTATTGTTTTACCATTGCTTACATTTTAAATTCTATATGTCTATCAATTTTACTAAATGTTCACCAAATTTAGAACGCTCAAGTTACGCGTCCGTGCTGTACATAATAAATATTTGCGCTATCCATTTATATTTAGTGTTTCTCAAAAAAACTATTTGTGCGTCATATAATTATTCTATTACTCCAAAAATGAAATATGCTTGCGCATCTCTCCTTGCCGCTTGCGCTTCCAGACGAGAGGCACGCGAAACAAGTTTTGTACAAGGTCAGTTCAGGGCCCTGTAATTTTTTTTAAAGCATGATTAGAAATTACCACTAAAAGAAGTTTTACGTTTTACATAATGCAAGCCAATTACAGCAAAGCATTTATATATTACGGAAATCAATATCTTTTTTTGTGCAAATCACTTCTATTTTTACTCTTATTTTCCTTGCCCTAGCACATCTACACCTATAATTTTGCATAAAATTATTTACCATTTGCACAATATTTTATTGCTTGTGTATTTTTGATCAATAAATAGTATTTTTAACTGCTAAATAATATAAGACACTGTCGAAAATTAAATATCTGGGTATTATGTTAGAATTAAATGCGGAATAAAATTTGGTGAACATTTAGTATTTATGCTCAACAAAAGTTATTTTGGCGAACAAAATATTTAAGAGACCAGCATTATGTCAATATTTGGTTGTCGCTTTAAGATTATGTATTTTCTTAATTTAGGTAAGCATTTAGTATTTTTGGGAAATAAAAGAATTTTTTTGTATGAAAATATTGGGTAAATTTGGTAGACTGTTAATCGACCCAAAAAAAATTGACACCTTGATCGGGGGCCTTAATTTTTTTTTTTTTTGTGAAATATTTGTTGTTTTTTTTTTGTAGAATTTTTG